>PVKA01009030.1:0-70139 GCA_004027165.1 Ctenomys sociabilis
AAAAACACTGTGATACGGATGAAAATTCTTTACGTCTTGCTTCCTCTCAGCCCTTTTTTTCTAGAGTCTGATGTAGCAGCAATATCAATCAACATACATGGGAGAGCTGGGAGTAGCTGGCATTTGATCCAGAATTTTACAAACATAGCATGCGACCTCAACAGTACGTTCTTCATACATCAAAATAAAGGGATGTTTCTGTGAGAAAAGTCAAAGAACAAAAGAAAAGCATTAAAAGTTTATATCAAAGACCAAACTGAACTTTTCTCAAATTTTATTTATCATAGATAAGTACAGGCTGACAATCACATAGCTATAGGATATGGCTGGAGAGGCAACTATACTTTCCTTTATGCAGACATGTCAGTGGGTGCAGGTATGCCTAAATATGATAGCTATACCATATTTAGTGGTTTGATTTGGAGGCACCATCCTGATGTGCAGTCTGGACACTTATCTGTATACTAGGGAATATTTAGACAAAAGTAGTGTTTGTTCTTCAGCACAAAATACAGCTTGAGCTTCTACCATAATATTTGGGAGTCAAGAATAAGTATATGAAAACCAGTTGCTACGGTCTTAGGATACAGGCATAAATCCTAATTTTCCAGGTCCTCCATACGCAGCAGAAAGATCTTTAAAAAGATTTTCAGTTTCAAACCTTCTGATCTTTATCCTAAAAGAGAACCATTATCTGTTTCACTAACCATTTGTACTCCACTTATATCAATGTATTTTTCTCTGTAGTTTTTGTTAAGTCTTTATCTGGATATCGTTACAATCATTTCTGGTTAGCCATAAGTCTGACCCAACATCCTTGGTTAGCTAGAAGCCACGTGGAATAAACAAGTGAACCTCTTACTACAATATTCTCACATTATTTTAACACAGAACTTGGTTCTCTGCCCTGAGCAACATCATACCCACTAGACTACTCAGGACATCCAAGTTCCATGCAATAAATGAAAACTTACAAAGAAATGTGAATCAGCCCTGTGATATAATTTTGTAAGTGAGCATTTAACATAGACATAATAAGTGCAGTGAATAAATCTTATTAATTTTTTTAGGATGGAGAACATATAGCAACAAAAAATGGTTCCTTTCAGATAAATTTGGAATTCTCTGGGCACAATTTTATAACATATTAAAACAAAAATTTTCAATGAGACTTGAGCTAGTGAGTAGAAAAAACTTTTTCTTTTTTCCAAATATCTTCATTTAAAAATATTTTTAAACAGTAAGATTATGTTATTTGACAAAGAGGCCTTTTGTTTGCTTAGTAAACCAGCACACTAAGAGGATTTTAGGTGACAATGTATTTAAAATTCCCAAAATTCCATACGCACCAGAAGTTCTTTATACTTTGGCCTTTTGGATTCATCCTTCGTAAGGCTAAAAACATAAAAACAACAGTTTTCAAATGGAGACACACTTACCAAATATTTTTCATTTTACAAATGAAATGCTGCAATGAATCAAATGTTTTTCCTTCAGACCGAAAGTTAATAAAGCAGACAACCTTCTAAACACAGAAAACCATACACATAAAATCAGAGTATCTAAAGTAATTAATGAAACATGAGAAAAAATCTAACCCCCTAATTGTAGGAACTGGTGGAATCATGGCATAGCTGGATAACAGAATACTACATAATAGTTAAACACATGGATGCATATGTAAGTATAAAATTGTCTATGCAGATATTTTTCTAAATATATATGTACACTTTTACGCACTATATGTAATTCCCAACAACACTTAGAGGCAAATTATATTATAAACTTTATCAATATTGACTTAAATTTTTAGAATTCTCTGCACTATGACAACTGTGTTGTATTCTTTGATCCAGAAATTTACCACTTCACTAAGAAGTGTAATCAGAATCTCACCTACCTTAGTCTATGTCTTACATCACCAGTCCCCTCAACTTTGACTGAATTTTTTTTCCTATCAAAAGTTCATTGAGATTAGCAACATAGTTCACATACTCTAAACTCACTGCCATTTTTCATTTACATCTTTTGTACTGTAAGCAATGTGCTGCATAGAATCTCTGTTTAAGAATGAAGGTCTTATTCTTCTGCTCTCAGCATGTAGCAGCAGAGATCCTTCTGTACTTGGCATCTTTGAAATTACCTCAGCTGAAGAGAGTTGCTTCTGCCTGCCTAGTCTATCTCTAAGACAGATCCATCAGAGGTTATAAATATCCAAGCTCCCCATTTCAGGTAAGGTCAACGCTACTGCACCACCTCAGCTTCACAAGTTTCACAAATACTAGACTAAGATCCTCAGTGAGATGACAACGCAGCTCACCTTCTAACCCATCCTGCTTCCTTCCCTTTACTAGATGCAGATCCCCAAATCATTACCTACTTAACTTCCTGCACTGCTACCTCTATCTTAAAACGTACTTTCCAGACATCAAACCTGAAGTAACCTTTCGAGGTTAACTAAGTCTTTCCATTCCTGAAAACACACTTCTTCATTACTCTGAATAATATTTCAGTGAGTATGATATGTTAGGACTAAGCTGACAGTTATTTTTCCTTAGCATTCTGGAGGTCAAATATCAGTTTTTTTGTTGATGCTCTAGCAATCCCTGTTACTGGTAATAACTCTGCTGTCAGTGTAATTATCAGACAGCAAACCTACATTAGGGTATGATTACAATTTTCAAATTTACTTTGGCACTCTCTTATTTTCTATAATGTTTTATTTCATGTAGGTCTGTGAATACTTTAGTTTTCTAAAGACTGATACATCTTAAAAGACAGTTTATAATCCTCGTGTACCGCACAAGATATCTAATCTTTTAAAATAATGTGAAACAGCCACATAATTTCTCTTAGAGCTATTTCTCTACTCTTCAGGTATTTTCTTAAACTGATGTTTATATTTATATGTGTATTTTTAAATTAAAGTTTGTCAGATCTGTATCTTTGCTCTAATTATCTATAACTGCATGGTCTGGTATTGTAAGGACTCAAATTTTTCTTCCAAGTAAAGAATTTTTACTTTAATTTCTTTTCTGCTTACTATCACTAAAATAGGAGGATCCTTGTACTTTTCTTCTATGTTGTTTTCATCTGACTTGTGTTCACCTTTTCATTCCTTGCCTCTGGAAGGTTTCACTAACGGGTGTTACCAACTTCACTGATTTTTTTTTTAATATGATACAGTGTCTAGCTATACAGTTTGGACTCTACTGATACTCTTCTCTCAGCCTCCCCAGTATTGGGATTACAAGCATGTACCACCATGCCCGGTTCTGGGACTGGCACGGCATGCATACCAGAGAGATTGCGCTTGCTAGGCAGGTACTTATGTCTCCAAGCTATCTCCCCAGCCCATTCACACACCTTTTAACCAGCAATGACCTATCTACTCTGCACCAACACACAACTAAAAAATCACATTTACCACCCAAAGACAGCATTTCCTGAATTCAAAGTGCTCTCTTGTTGTAATTTTTCCCTGACTTTTCTGGCAACTATTTCACAAGAAAGCATGTGTTCAAATTTTACATTCTAGTAAAATTCTTGGAACCACTGCTTTAGTTTGCCATTAATGTTATCTCTTCGTCCCTTATCAAATAAGAGGAGCTGGTTCAGGGTTTAGGCAACTGAAAAATAGGTAGGCAGCAATCACTACAATATTATCACTTATAAAGGGGATTATTTTCTAAAGCATGTTAATAGCTTTGCACTTGCCCTGCTAAGCATCCTTGTAAAAAGCGCATTCAGCAAAGCTTGAGGGTTTTCTTTTTAAAGATAATTTTTAAATAGTCAAAAACAACAACCAAAAAAAAAACCCACCAGAAACAATTTCATTAAATAAAATGATAGTAATTCAACAATAGCTGTTGTATTAAATATTTTTGTCTTCATATTAATTGTTCAGATCATCAGATATAAGCATGCAAAATTAGTCAAAAAATTAAAAAGAAAAAAATTAAACATTAACTGTTCCTTTCACTAGAAAGGAATCAGCCATACAATTATCAACCTATGGTGTGTATATAGATCTTTCCTGCTGGACACAAAGCAGGAAGGAATGAGTACACAGTGATGATCTATTTCTAATGGGAAAGTCTGAAATGCTCCAAAATCCAAAACATTTTGAGTGCTGACATTATGCCCCAAGGGCAAAATTTACACCATGAAACTGTTTTCTGCATAAATTAAATATATTCTATAAAATTACCTTCAAATAATGGGTACAGGGCACACTTTAAACATAAATTAATTTCATGTTCAGACTTGGGTCCTATTCTCCCCAAAGGTACATATGCAAATATTCTAAGACCTGAAAAAATTGAAAATCTGAAACATTTCTGGTGCCAAAACTTACAGGTAAAAGATACTCAGTCTTTACTGTCAAAAAACTCCTGTGTATAGAACCTAATAACTACTTCCTTAGCACATATTTTAGGTTGAGATTTACTCCTTCATTGCCTGTTCCACAAGCTATCTTTTTCTTCCAAGTTCCATCCCATTCCAAGGTTCTTGTAAAGCAGATTGTTTTCTAAAGTGGTGTTAATGGCTTTGCAAAAAATAAAGTAGTACGTCATGCTTTTGACACTTACATGTAACAAATTCTGCAACGGTCAGTCCACCACTGGATTCAATCTTATCTATATGGTTTCACAAAACTTACTCAAGTATAAAACTTTGGATTCTTTCCCAGGAAAAAGACAAAGATTCCACCATCTGCCACAATACATGGTGGATGATTATAAAAAAGAAGTTCATGTGGAGAGCTTAATATGTGAGCTAAGATATTCATTTGAATCACATTTTCAGTATTTTATCTTAAAGCAAACTTCTGACTGAGGTAAAGATATAATCAAGAACATAATTACTAAATGTAGAACAAAAAATAAAATGAAAAAGATATTCTTTTTTTATGTATTTAGTACAGGGTCTATAGGGTCTCACTACACAGATTGGACTCACAGTGATCATCCTGTTTTCAGCCTCCCAAGTGTGGGGATTATAGGCACATGCCACCATGCCCAGTCTCAATCACCCTCTTAGTGTACCCCAGGAGCAGGGCCAGCACTATAGGCCAAGAATAGAAACCTGGCCCCTGTTCTGTCTAAGCAAGGTTTAATCTGCTGAGGTATCTGGCCGGCCCTAGAAACAATACTCTGACTTGAATTATCATATATTCATTCTGTCTACTTTTGACTTTCACGTAAATGGAATATTATTCTGTCTTACTTTCAACAGTCAATATCATTTGTGAGATTTTTCCATATTGTTGAATGTAAGCAAAGTTCAATCTTTTCTGACATTATGTACCATAGTATATAAGTATCACATTATTTATCTGCTCTAATACTTACAGAGTTCTCTAGCTGTATGTTACAATTTGACTGTGCTTCTCTCAACATTCTTATATGTGTCTTTTATGTGCTGCTGTTCATGCTTTTATTGGGTATAGAACTACAACTTGGAAGGTGGAATCATAGGCCATACTTAATCTATACTCCTATAATTATTCTATGTATAATCTGATGCTTCATATCCTTTTTAACACTTTAATCTGTCAATCTTTTATTCTTTTCTTCCCTCAGGTCCAGGATGTTTATTGTGGGTGCCGGTCATGGGCATGCAGTGTGGACCGCAGCAACCCTGCTCCACACCAGAGAAACTTCTTCCTTTAATTTAAAAACGGAGATAAATAGGACACAACTGATTCGCTGGGGCTGTTCTGTTCGCAGCAGCACAGGACCCCAGCAGGGTGCCTGCTGGTGCTTGGAGCAGAGCAGCCGGGAACACCAGAAGGTGTCCTGAAGGGCTTGGCCCTTCCTGCCGAGCCACCTGCTGGGTGCAGCCCAGAGTTGCAAGGTCCAGACAACCTGGGTCCACACTGGGGCACAGCGTGCGTGCACGTCCTCTGCGGCTGGCTGTGCCTTTCCCCAGTGCCCCGTGTTCCAGAGTGTAGCCAGGTCTGCGGGCTATAGTGGCAGCAGCCTGGGGATGGGCACACAGATTCAAGAGACCGTGGAGCAAGAAGAAAGAGATGGCCTCCAACCCATGTGTTCCTAGATAAAAAGCAGTTTTATAGACCGGCAGTCCACTCTGGCCCTAGGCGAGTTTCAGCAGAGAGGGTATGGGGATCCACTTGGCAGACGGCCCACTCAGGAGCCTGGCTGCAACCCCTGTCCTTGCTGCTCTCCCCAAACTCCGTGTGGACTGGTGGCACTAGAAGGACCCTAATGGCTCTGGGTGGGCAACCTTCTGGGCATGACTGGGGACCCACCCTCCAGGGTCTCCATGGGGTGCCTGCCTATCTCAGTGCTCCCTGCAGCACTGTGTCATAGCATGTGTCCCCGTGCATAATTTATGTGGCACTACCTTCTAGAGGAATAAAATAAAACAGAACAGGAAAAGGTTTCTTGACACCTCTTTGAAACCAGGATCTCAAGCAGCTTAGCCATCCATGTCAATCCTGTGGGACTGCTTTGGTATCTGTGGGGCCTCACTGTCCGGCACTGTCACCTGGTGCATTACACCCCAGAATTGGTACAGCACATGCAGGCTTTTCTCCTCACCCACACACGGATCATAGAAGTCAGGCAGCCCCGCCTTGGAGGCCTCTGTGAGTATGAGCTTCGAGTCCTTCACCAGGCACTGCAGGAGCACGGTCACGTTGATCACCTTTACCTTCTCCCTGTTCTTGTTCTTGTCGTTAACGAACTTGCTGTACCAGAGGTTGACGATGATGAGCCCCATTCTGGACTCAGCCTCGATGATTCTTTGAACAGATTCCTGCATCAGGCAAATAGCAGCCTCTTCTTCTGCAGCATGTCATTGGCGGTGTTTTCCCTCTGCTTTTCCAATTCCTTTTCCTTCTGGGTGCGGAAAGATGATGTACGGTTTGATGACGAGACGGTGCATGGTGAAGTGAACTACCAGTGACTGCATGGCGGCATGGAACACGGCACTGGGCAGCAGCTGGTCCGTCAGGTGGATGAGGAAGAAGTAGGTCTAGCTGGCCCTGTTCAGTTTGGCCTTGAGTGAAACGCCCTGCGGGACTCTGATGCTGACAGCTGCACCAAGGACACTGTGCTGGGAGATCTTCAGCTCAGCGCCATACTCTAAGACCTTCCCAAAGAAGCCTGCCTTAAGGGAGCCTTTCACTTGCATCTGGTCATCATCCTGGAACTTGTGCTGATAGCTGATAAGTGCGAAGGAATGGGGGATCCCCAACTGCAGGGCCGTGGTGAAGAGGGTGGTCCTAGTGTCGCATACGATGCTTGTGTTCATGGAAGACTGGATGCCCCACCACCACTGCAGGTAGCCCACTGTGTTCTTATCCAGGTTCCGAGCCAGGACGGTGGTCAGGCCAGGCTGGATTTGACGGAATGAGAACTGCAGGGCACACTTTGTCATCACAAAGCATCTAGGGGTAAGATTGCGGAACAGCTTTGAGACCAAGTAAGGGGCCCTGGAGGACACCAGCTCCAAATTCCAACTCGCCCCAGCCCTTCACAGAAGTCACTTGGTTCAGTGCGAAGTTGATGGAACCACCTCCATTGCCATTCTGTATGAAGAGGCTTCCAGAGAGGATGGCCAAGCCCGTGGCTGTCAAGGGGGCCTCGATGGACTGGGATATGTATATTTTGTTAAGTTCAATCTGCAGAAAACCACTTCCAGACTCATCATAGTGATCAAAAAGGTCAGTGGCATCTACTCCCACACTAATGGTTCCCTTGAGATTGGTGCACTGCTGCAGCCTCCTTTCCTCCCACTCTCTCTGAAGCTGCTCAAATTCTTCTCTGATCTCAGCTGGAGTTCTCCTTTCCATGACCTCCCATCCATTTCTAGTCCTCGCTTCCCATATATATATATATTATATGTGGCCCTGGTTTGGGGGTCACTAAGCACTTATAAGTGGTGAACAAGGTTAAACAGCCGTTCTGCTTGTGATTTGAGCTCTGGGTCTCTGTGCTTGTCCGGGAGGTAGAGCATACACAGCCTGCAGCAGGCAGCTTTTAGCTCTTCAGAAGAAGCCTTCCCTCCTGGCCTGGGGCTCCTTCCTACTGTGCAGCCTCCAAATGACTCTTGGGAAGATCTGCCTCTGATTGCTGTAGAGTGGCTCCAGAAAACGAAGAAGGGGTATGAGGCGGCTATCTCAGAGGCTGGACCCACTCCAGAAGCAGGGCGACTCTATCAGACTCAGGGACTAGAGAGCCACGGGGAGGCTCCTGGTGGCCTTGACCTTGGTGGCTGAGACTCTGTTTGGGGCCTGCTGGCTCAGGGTGATGACACAGCCACCCCCATTCCCCCACCCCCGGCCAGGACAGATATGTGGGCGGAGAGTGGAGCCGGGTCCTGGGGGGCTGTCACCCCCCCTCCGGCCACCTCCCCAGAGGCTCCCGTTCCCTCTGGAGGGCGCCGGGCCTTAGCCCTGTGTGGGCACGGAGCTCGCGGAGGAGGGGTGCACGGGCAGGGCCCGGCCCCTGCCCCTCAGGAGGATCAGGGTAGCAGGTACAGGTCCGAGGGTGGCGGTGCGCATGTCTGTCAGTCTTTTAAAATAGTATCATTTTGAAGATTGAAACAGCATTTCACTGTAGTTTTCACTTGCTTTTCCATGGTGACTAATAATGCTGAGTGAACAACCCTTTAATATGGTTATGGACATGAATATTATCTTTTTAAGTGTCTTTCAAGTATTTTTACATTTTTGGCTGGTTGACATTTTCATATTTAAAACTGTTTTATAAAGTCAGTGCAATGGTCTGTTCCTACAATCCCAGGACTCAAAACTGAGAAGTGCTTGAGCTACATAGTGAGTTCAAGGCCCTCTCTCAAACACAACATGCACACAAAATGTTTCGTAAGTTTTTTATAGTCTGTATGAAAGAGTGCTGTGGTAAATTCACTACATGGCTTGGCATTTCACATGGAACTCCCTGTTAATCACCAGACAATTGTAATAAAATCCATTTTTACCATTTCTTATACTGAGCTGATGTATGTTAAGAAAATTTTATCATCCAATGATAAATGAAAATATTCTCTCATGTCATTTTCTACAAGCTTTTAAGCTATTTAATTGAAGAATATAATTTGGAACAAATATTGAGAAATACAAATAATAAACCAAGTCTAGCTCATAATGGGTCTGAAAATCATACTCACTTAGATAATTTTAACAAGTCTCTAGAACAGGGTTACCCAAACTTGTTTTCATCAATGTCTCTTCTTATTGCAAAAATTAAATAGCACAGATATATCACATATCTGTTTATATTTTGGAGCTCTTTGGAGGTTACAAACAATGTATGATCTAAGACTTTCTGTGAGTCTAAAAATAAATTTTCATTTCCTCAGAAGTACCTTGTTAAGCAGTATCACCCTGTTAAGACTGTTTGCTATACATTCTTTCCAGGCAACAAGATCATATATACATCATTTTAAAATACAGCTCTAATCCAGTTATGGTTACATAGCTGCTTGGGAGGCTAAGTTGAGGGATTCACCTAGGCCCAGGATCCTGAGGCTACATTTGGCAACTTAGCAAGATTTCATCTCAAAAACAAAAAATCAGTAATATGTACATACATATATACCCTATCTTTAATAAAAAAGGAAAGAGCTTGGAACAAAGCAATACTGAATCATGAGGATCAAAGAGTAATCTAAATGGCCCAAGTTAAGAGATGAAAGACAATACCTAAGAAAAGGACAGTAACAGTGATGCATAAATGTGGGGAACTAATACAAACACAGTATAGAAACAGATTTCCTTCAGCTATAGACCTTGATATGATGTGGAATGAGATGATCTACAAATCATATCCAGGGAAGGCAATGGGATACTGATATTCAAAACAATTATCTATTATGGCACCAAGGGAAACAAATGAAAAACAGTACTACACTTATAGAAAACAAATCCAGTAAAGAAATCTAGGAATTAAAAAGAAAGTAACACTGGTGGTTTTCACGAGTCATCATGTTAGATGTTACATTACAACTTTAAAGCGAATATTTCATAAAATGGAGTAAATAGGATGATCAGAAGTATAAACTACTGTTATGTTCAAATTAGTAAAAAAAATAAAAGATTATTTTTAAAAAGGGTGTTTAGCAAGTCTGAGTCATCTACTTAGAAAATCTCGATAAATTATTCTCCACTTTTAAAGATCAACACAAAAGGAGAATTTGAATAGAGAAGATGAAAGGGACTGAAAAGCTAAAATAAAATGTTTTTGAGTTTTTTTAAAAAGACAACTTTAGATCCTGAAATTATACATCTTATAAAATCAAGACAGAGTACAGAGAAAGCATCTCTGGCAGAAAATAATTATGAGAAATATATATATTTTAAGAATGATAAAATATACTAAATGGTCTGACTTGTTGCTCCAAAAAGATATCTTCTATAAATTATGTCATCTTGATCTTCAAATGTGTACCATTTCTAATGTATCAATTATTACTATACTCTCTTTAAAATTATTTTTTAAAGGTAGTAGAAGAAAAAAAGAGATGAAAACAAAAACTTAAGATTTCTTGAAAGCAAACGGTAATTGTCAATCATATGTCCAATGTTACATAACTGTATCTGTTAACAAATGACAATAAAAATACTATTAATCAGCTATTTGTTTTGAAAATCTGTAACATCTGCACAGATTTGTATATTGTGTGTTACCATATTTCTGTCTTTGTTTCTGATTTTTACTCTTTAGAAAATAAAATTACAATAAAAAATTGTGTTAAATGAAATGAGTAATTATCCAAAGTATTCAAACGATAAAGATGCTAAACAAAACATGACCTTCTAAATAAAAAGGTTCTATTTAAAACACAATGGGGATGAAGCTCAGTGGAGAAGTGCCTGCATAGCATGTATAAGGTTATTAGGTTTTATCTCCAACATTGCATTAAAAAAATAATATGATCTTGGAGACTACAACCATGCAAAACATGGTGTTACTGCCTTATCTACATACAGTTATTCCAAGGTGCTACTAACACACTTATACATGTAAGAAAAGAAGAACTTAAAATGCAGACAAACAAACCAACAGGTGTGAAGTTCACACCTTGTTTGGAAAGAAATTTCAAAGAGCTATGGATTAAGCTTTGGGCCTGACCCCACAACTTATGCAGGAACATATTCTACCTCCCACAAAAGCAGAGTTATCCCTGGAAGTCTGACAGAGTACATTCTTAACTTAGTAAAGGCTTCCAGGTGATTGTGATAGAATGTTACTGTGAGAATCACATCAGAATTAAGATGATCAGTCTCACCTAGAGCTTTAACCTGGTATTTCCTGTCAAAGTACTGGAAATCTGGAGGCAGCAGCTTCTCTACCACCCAGGGCTGTTTTTCAGCAATACCTGGGTAGTAGAATAAGAGGGTGATGCCTCTCCAGGCTGACTACAGCCTTCTGTACAGTCACAATTATCTAACTTGCTAGCCTAGACAGCAGAAAGATAAGACAAAAGGTTCCCTTCCCCTCTCCAGGTTGACTCGGGCCTTCTGTACAGTCACAATTATCCAAACTTGCTAGCCTGGACAGCAGGGAGATGTGACAAAAGTTTCCCTTCCCCTGTATAAAGTATCAGTGTTGCTAAATTTAAGTATCCTCCTAGTTTCCACAAGAGTTTAAGCATTTGCAAATCAAGTACTCACCACAAGTTGACAAAGTTGATGAAACTTGGGGAGAATTCTCTTTCCTCAGAATTACTCAGCTGTGGGGGATCTCCTTTCACAACTTGTGTTAGTTGATCAAACACACTATTCCATTTTGGATAAGGAAATCGGCCTGTGGCCAACTCATACTAAAGAGAATACAGAAGAAAAAGCAAAACACATTAGGCATTATTTACTATTACTACTAAGCAGAATAGCCAGGATAACAATGTAAGCTCCAAGCAATATTATGTAAAGGGATTATAGTGCTGAGGTAGAATCTTCAGGATCATGAAAGCTAAAATAACGTAGAGACTACGCATAACCAAACTCAAGGGGTTGGCCTAAAAGCAAAGGACCAAAATTAAACCTAAACACTGCCCCACAAAGTATGTCCCAGGACAACCTTTATTCTGACTCTTTTGTATGAGAAATTTTGGAAAGTTTAGTTTAGGATACTTTTAGTACAAATATTCCATATAATTTAGTCACCTGAATGGAAGGCTATGGTCCAAAACAGTAGTCAAATTCATTTATAAGTAAACAAATATTCAACAAACCATCTGGGCTCAAAGGTGTGCAAATTGTGTTCTATAGTTACTCTGCATTTACAACCACATTTTACTATTAATCAAGTCAAAGTCAAACCCTAAAGGGCTCAAGATGACACCTCTAATTAGATCTAAAGACTTAACAAACATATGTCCCAATTCATCAGGGGTCAAAAAGTACTATTCTTATTTTTCCCCATTGTTTTGAAAATAATGAAAATTAAGCATTGTGCTTTTGACACACATATTTAAGTCTACTCTATAGCATAATTTGTCTCATTTTATAGCTGTAGGTGAGTGATACACAAAAATGGAGTTCCAAATCTAATACAGAGGAAGAGAACATTGGGGGAGAGGTACAACATCAGAAAACTGATTCAGACTTTCCTTCTCAAAAGAGCATCTTTTAGCCCACTGTGTCTCTATTAAACATATCCAATGATGAGTTCCAAACTTACTACCACGGAAAATGGTACGAGTGGCTGGTGGCTATCTCAAAAAAGTGATTTGGTCTTTTCCAAAAGAGTATCTGTTGGCTCACTGCTATCTCCACTTAAACACATGTGTACATGAAAGCAAGAATTTGGGCATGACTACACAAAGATTCACCCTTTTGATCACAGTTTCCTTCTGTTAAAATTATAGATGTTTTAAAAGACTAAAGTGTATTGGTTATTCATAGTATGAGAAATAAGTTCATTTGCTCCTAACAGAATTTAGTAAAGGAAAGGAAAAGTAGGCTACACATCATATTCAGGAATTAGTATCTTAGAAATTTATAACTTTTTAAGATTATTCCTACTGCGAGGGGCTTTTTGTTTAAGTGCCTGCATGGGCAAACTCAGGTATGGGGGACCGCAGTACAATCCCCAGCTCCACATGCCACACCAGACCTTTCCTTTCCGCAGCCTGAGCCAGCCAAGAAAAAATAAATTCATCTCAACTTTTAAGGCCAGCCAATAGCTCAGCAGATTAAAGTGCCGGCTTAGGCTGGCGCAGGGACCATGAGTTCGATTCCAAGGCCTGCCATGATGGCCCAGCCCCAGGGCATGCTGAGATGGCACTGAGACTGGGCATGGTGGCTTGCACTGTAATCCCAGCACTTGGGAGGGTGAAAACCGGAGAATCACTAAGAGTTCAATCTACGTAGTGAGACCCTTAAACCCTGTTGACTCTGTCCTAAATACAAAAAAAAAAAAGATTACTCCTGGAAAATAAATTATGAAATAATCCTAAATACTGAATACTCTGCCTTTAAACAATGGAGTTTAAAGATACAAGAAACTTGCTTTTAAAGCTTTCCACATTAACTGTTAGGCATGATAGCACACCTATAATCACAGTTACTCAAAACGCTAAGGCTCTAGGATAGCCAACTTTTGGCCAGGTTTGCAGGACACAGCAAGTCCAAATAAATAAATAAATGAAGATAAAAAAATAATAATAAAAAGAAAAGAAAAACAGAAACAATGACTGAATCTGCACTAATATATTTCATCAATCTTGGACGTACAGCTCAGAAGTATAGCACTTCCCTAGCATACATAAGGCCATGGGTTAGATCCCTAGCATGAGTAGAGGAGAAAAATAAAAAACTTTCACAAAGCAAAATTTTATTTTTGTCTAGAAGTATATACTTGTTTTTCAAACAAGTTCTAGATAAATACTTGTGAACTGTAAGTATTGGTTATATGGAAACAGCTTCCTTGCTGAAAGCCACAGATCTTGCCAGATTTTGAAACAAGCTATAGGATCCTCTTCCTTTAGCCAGCTGACCTCTCATATCTGGTATCTGGTCACAAGGAAAAATAGAGTTCTCTGCAGAGATGAACTGTTAAGACTTAAACTATATATGGAGAATCCACTATATTGGCAAATTACTCACCAAGAATAAGTAACAAGGGTATGTGACTGTGGTCACAGGACAATTCTAATGATCAGAGATTCTTTTAATAAACTACAAAAGCAGCTCATTATTTGGAACCTGTGCATGCCTGGACTGTGAAGTCTTGTGCTCCAATAAAAGGAGGAAAATGAAAGGCAAAGGTTTCAGCATCCTCCCTTAGGACAGTCCCATCTGTGGCAGAAAATTCACAAACAACACAGAGAAAACTAAAGAAATTTTCCAAAACCAGAAAACTCTCAGGAAAGTGTAAAGAACAGCAAGCACAAGAAAAAAAAAAAAAAAAAAAAAAAAAAAAAAAAAAAAAAAAAAAAAAAAAAAAAAAGCAGAAAAACGAAATAATATAAAGATACTGCTAATGTGTGTCTCCTTAAAATTTATATTTGGGGGGGATGGCTTTGGCAGAACTTCCTTAAAATTTAAACATGATGGTATTAGGAGGTGGGGCTTAGGGTAGAGAAAGATACTGCTAAAGAATGTGTGTCTCCTTAAAATTTATATCTGGGGGGTGGTTTTGGCAGAACTTCCTTAAAATTTAAACATGATGGTATTAGGAGGTGGGGCTTAGGGTAGAGAGTTGTTCATGAAGACAGAGACCCTGTGAACAGTGTTAGTACCCTCCTAAGAAATACCTAGATAGGCATCTCAGCCTGTCTGCCATAGGAAGACACAATAATTAGACATCTACAAAATAGGAAGTGGATCTCTAGATAGTAAACCTATTAGTGCCTGGACTTGGAACTTCCCACCTTCCCAAACTATAAGAAAAATTTCTATTCTTGATAAACTAACTAGCTTAGTATACTCTATTAAAGCAGCCCAAGCTAAAACATAAAATTTCCATATAGTAAGGAAAAGTTTTATTTATACTAGCCTGTTGCAAATTAGTAGCTTGCACATTATTCTTTCTCAGTATGTTTCACTTCTAATTTCTTACTATTGTACTGTATTATTAGACAAAGCTGAGTGAATATAAACATACCAATGTGATCCCCAAACTCCAGACATCAGAGCGGACATCATATCCTTGTCGAGATGCACTAGGGTCTATTCTTTCAGGCTAGAACACAAAACCAAGCCAAGGTCATTAATTATATTTCCTCTTAACAGGCAAATGAAAGCACTATTTGAGTAGACAGCCAAAATGCCAGCATCATACTAGAGGAATCTATAGCTAAGGTCAGATTGGGAGTAACAGAAAACTACCATAACATTAAAAACAAACAAACAAAAGAACTACCCTAAACCCAACTCATTGGCTACTTCCCTAAAATGAACACACAGCAATCTTTCCAATTTCTTCCCCAAAGAATCCAAAGTTAAAAGTGAAAATGGCCAAAAAGAGGCAAAGGGAGAAAATAGGAAAAATGGGAGAAATGAAAAATTGTAAGGAGATTAGTCACAATTTGTAAAAAGTACAAAAATAAAACACTAAATCTGATCTTTACCAGTTTTTTTCATAAATAAGAACATACCACAAGATGTTTGAGACACAAAAGCAAAACAGAACCTAAATGCATTACAATTATTCCATCCATTTATAATAAAGCTATTTTCACTAAGCATTATCTTCAAAGATATTTGTCTATCAATTATTTATATGGGCTGGTGAGACAGTGCAGCAAGCTGAGCACCTGCGTAGGCAAGCTCATGGACTAAGATTCAATGCCTGGGACCACATGCCATGTTGGCCCCGGCCCTGGGAATGCTGAGCCAGCCACAAGATGTGGCGCGGTGGAGCATGCCTGTCATCCCAGTACTAGAGAGGCTGACAACAGGAGGATCACTAGGAGTCCCAGCTGCATAGTGAGACCCTGTACCAAATACATTAAAACAAAGTCATTTATAGCCAAGATGAAGCACTGTCATAAAGTAATATTTTACTGTGTCATATAATCAAAATTATCTTTTTAGTATTTTTTTGTGAAGGAATATCTATATATTCTTGAAATCAGGCTATATAAAGCCATCAATTACACAGTATATTATAAATATTGAAAAAAAAAAGTATCACTAGTACAATGTTGACAATGGGTCCTTTACTAAGGTGATAGTTACTACTGTGTAAGGAACATCCACAGAAGCCTAACAGTTCACAATATTTTCTCTGCCTATCAAGCAACAACTTGGAGGTTTGTATTTTTTAAATTAAACATAATTACTGTACTGAATAAATGCTCACTGAAGGCTATTTATTTTTAGTTGTACATACATTTATGCAGTGAGTTTCCCATTATATAAAAGTTCCAATTATTGAACCAAAAGAGAAAATACAGAACATCATAAGCAATTTTGCAATAAGCATCAAGAGCATAAGCAATTTTGCCTAACTCCTAAAAAATATTTATTAATGATGTTCTGGGGCATGGTATTATCTTCAAAGAATGAAAACTGTACAAAGCACATTCCCAGAAACATAATTTAGCTAGAAATCAATAGCAGAAAGAGGGCCAGGGAGATAGATCAGTAGAATAAGTGCTTCCCTGGCAAGCTCAAGGGCCTGAGTTCAATCCCCAGTTCCACTTAAAAAAAAAAAAAGGCAGGAAGATACTGCAAGTATCTGAAGATTAAGCAACACTGTTCTAAATAGTAACTGAGCCAAAAAAGTTTAAAGAAGCAATAAAATTTTGAGGAATGCAATGAAAATATACTTGAGGCAAATCCGTAAGTTTAAATGCCTACCTCAGACAGAAGATATTTTAAATCAATAATCTAAATTTAGAACCTAAGGAATTAAAAACAGGACAAACTAAACTCAAAGCAAGAAAGCAGTAGGAAAAAAAGTACAGTAGAAAGTATTAAAATAGAAATGGAAAAAAGCAGAGAAGACTCAGCAAGACTGAATGCTTTTTGAGAAAGAGAAAAAAACTGGCACACTTCAAGACAGACTGACCAAGAGAAGGAAAAATAGATTTAAATTACTAACATTAAAGGGAAAACTAGCATAAATGTGAGAAAACTAGGTGAAATGGACACACTGCTTGCAAATTAAAACCAACTAAGAATAATATAGAAATATAAATAACATTGGAACTAATTATTTTATAAAGTTATTATTCAAAACCTTCCCACAAATAGAAGTGCAGACCCATATGGCCTTTGCAGGTGAACTTTTTCAAATATACAGAACATTTTTTTCAAAAATTGAAAAAGATAAACTTCCCTGCACATTTCATGAGTCCAGCATAACCATTTATGAAAGCCTAACACTTCTAAGACCATATCCCCAAAGACAAAAAACAGGAAACCATTAAAACAGTATGCTCAAATCTAATTCAGCAACATGTAAAGTAATAATGTAACACAAACAAATGCAGTTTTTCTCAAGAATGTAACAGTTTTAGTGCTGGCCAACTGACTCAGCAAATTAAACGCCTGCTTAGGCATACACAGCAGCCTGAGTTCAATTTCCAGTGTGCCATACTAGCCTTGTCCCCAGGGCATGCTGAGACACAGATTAAGATTAGACATGGTGGCGTGTGCCTGCAATCCCAGCTCTTAGAAGGCTGAACACAGGCGGACCACTATGAGTTCAATCTATGTAGTGAGACCCTGTATACCCTGTAGACCCCTACTAATATACAGGAAAAAAAGAACATAACAGTCTTAACACATGAAAATGTGGTATTACTCATTTACAGAATAATGAAAATTATACGATCTTATCAACAGATGCAAAATTAATGTGATAATATGCGTATTAAAATAGCAAGCATAATTCTCAGCACAGTAAGGCAGAAATGCAAAAAAACAAAATTATCTGGAGCCAATATAGTAATTATTTGTGAAATACAAAACACTTCCTGGTTAAGAACTGGGAACAGAGCAAAGATGTATCCTCTCAATACTTGTGTTTAGAACCATACTGAGTTCTAGCCAGTACAAAAAAGAAAATAAAGTTGTCCCTTTATTCAAAACATAAATTTCTATTACCATATTCATTAACAGGAAATTCCACCAAAATGAACTGTGATTAAAAACTGACAAGTAACAAATCTGCAATGTCAACATATGCAAACTAATTACCATATAGCAGAACATTAAAAATTCTATTCATAATAATACAAAAACCCATCAATTTCCTAGAAATAACTTAAAAGTGGTTTGTTTGTTTGTTTTTTTGGCAGTACCAGGGACAAGCACTTATTCTACTGAGTTATCTCCCCAGCCCCAAAATAATTTAAAAGCACTTAAAAGCTCCACACTGAAAACTATAAAACATTGCTGAAACAGTAAGATCACAATGAACAGAGAAACAAATCAGGTACTGAAAAACCCAGCACAGTCATGCTAGTCACAAGTAAACAGATATACTTCTCAGCAATAGAAAAGGATGAGCCACTACTATTGACACACAACAGCAGAGATGTATCTCCAAAGGAGGCTGAAAGGAAAAAAGGCAAACTCAAATGCTGTCATATTACATTTATGTGAAAAGCCAAGGAAAAGTAAAACTGATACTGACAGAAAAAAGGGTCAATGTTTGCCTTAGACAGGGATGGGGAGCTCCAGGAATTTGGGAACAAACACAAGCAAGTTTTTCAGGTGATTGGCAGGTTCTACATCTTGACTTAGTGACATCTGCAAACAGGCAGAAAGCACCCTCAAAATGGGGACCTATCATTTCTCCGGTAATGTCATGCTGAAACGTGTCATTGAGAACTAGAAATTTGTTTGAATCATTAAGAGCTAGAACTTCTAGCACAGTATGCATCAAGAAAGCTTACATAACTGAAAATAAGGTAGGATATCAATTCCTTTCAATGTCATAGTGCAACATATCTCGCAAGCCTATCCAAGGATTATTCAGATATGTTTTTGTTTCCAGACACTTAAATTACATGATACCCTCAAGACTTTTGCTCAGCAGGAATGCAAATGAATTATATCAATAACCCCCCCAAAAGTCAGTTTTATTGACCTAGAGATAATCACTGATTTATCTAATAGCTAGATATATAATCTATTTTTCTCATTAACTTTATTGAAAATCAATTATATAGCACATTAAAAATTGTAGACAGAGTAAATTTTAGAGAAATATTTCTGAAATGAGTACATAGCATGAGATTAATAATGCATATTGTAAATTAATTATTTACAAACTTAAATGAATATAACAATAAAAATTGTCCAAAATAAAAATGAAGAATTTACAGATCAGTCCTATAATAGTTTATGCTAAAATCATGAAACTTATATTCATATAATTAGAATTCTCAAAGTAGAAAGGGGTAGGCAATAAATATTTAAAATTTCTCAATTTAGTTGAAATTATAGCATCTTTCCAAGAAAAATGAACCTTTTGCACAAGAAATTTGAATAAAATCATACAATACACAAAAATGAAATTGTCCAAAACTAATTGCAAAGAAAAGCCATTAAAGCATATACATAAAAAATACTGGCTATGGAAGAACAAAATTAAATAGCATCTTATTCCACATTGGGGAAAAAAAAAAAAAAAAAACAAGAGCAAGTATATAAGAAAATAAGACTAACTAATTCAAAGGACTGAAAGAAAAACAATAAAACAAGATCTGCATTCATTGAATTATATACTTCACAAACATATCTTTGAAAACTAAAAGTAAAATATTTTCCAGGTACACAATTATTCTAAAATATTCTTAAAATATTCACTTATACAAATATTCTTAAAATACTCAGTTACACAAATATTCTTAAAATATTCTAATATCTCCAGATGTAGCATACAGGAAATAACAAAAAGCAAGAGCATTTGCTGTATGGTCCTAGATAAAGAATAAAGAGCTCTCAAAATGGTAGTTATGCAGGACTATGTAAAATATATTAATTAGATGAACCCATTTAAAAATTCACTAAAAATTTTTACAAAACAGTATCAATCCTATGTCAGGTTATATACATTGTGTGTGTGTGTGTGTGTGTGTGTGTAGAAGTAATATAAAGTCAATGGAAAATGGAAATAAATTTTTTGAAGTTTCTAATACTAGGAGACAAAATCATACCATGTTTTATAAGTAGGTTTTAAGTGAAAGATACAGTATAAACCTTAAAAAAAATTAAGATTAAATAATATTTAGAAAATGAATTGAACTAAGAAGTTTTCATGATAATGAAGAATTACTAAGAATAAAACATAACATAAATACTGGAATGGCAAATCTATGACCAGCACTTCTAACAGTTTGGGGATAGGATATTGCATGAAGTTCTAGTATGTCGTGGACATGGACAGTGTCCATGACACTTACTGGTGGCCAGGTGACACTTGTGGGACTGAGCTACTGCTATTTCCTTGATAGCCACCCTGTAGACATGGACAGAATCATGATCCATATGGTGCAGGAGAAGTCCATTTGTAGAGTATACTGATGGAAATATTTTGCTGCTGCATACAAAAGAATAATTGAAAGACAACTTTTGTATACCACTTTTTCTCCTGTGTTTGTTTTCCCTATTTGTTGGGTTCTTTCCATTCTCACTCATGGAATTGTGATCATTTTGATCCCTACCTAGAACAGATATATAATCTAGTCATCTCATTCTAACAACTTGTCTTCTGTGACTATAAATACTGGGTTAATCAAATTTGAGCCAGATTCATATTATCCTATGTAGAATTATCATTAGTGATTTAAGTACAGAGCCATTTATTATTTTTATATATAATGTTTTAATATTTTGAAAATTATTTTTGATAAGTACACATTTATTTAATAAAACTAAGGATCTGCCAGGCATGATGGTGCATACCTATAATTCTAGCACTAAGGAGGCTGAGGCAAGAGGATAACCAACCTGGACTTCCATTACGGTAACTCACTGAAACTACGAGACAATAAGTATATGTCAACCTTGTCTAAAAAAAATAAAAAATTTTATCTAATATAGCCCTAAAAACAAGAAATTTTAATTCTTTTTCTTTTTTGGGGGTGGGGGCAGAACTTGGGATTGAACTCAGGCCCTTGTGCTTGCCACAGAAGTACTTATTCCACTGAGCCATCTCCCCAGCCCCAAATTTTAACTCTTGACATCTGCTGTTGTGAAACGTACCATCACTAGCAATATGCTATACTCTCTGAAACTTTTAACTACTGTCTTTCTTCCTTTCCTTTCCTTTCCTTTCCTTTCCTTTCCTTTCCTTTCCTTTCCTTTCCTTTCCTTTCCTTTCCTTTCCTTTCCTTTCTTTCAGTGGAAACGGGGATTGAACCCAGGCCCTTGCACTTGACAACTCCCCAGCCCCTTAACTACCATTTTCTAAGGTTTCAACAGTAGCCCTGTGTAATCTGAGGTGACTCCTTGTTTGTCTCCATGCCATTCTTTGGGAAATGCAATAGCTGTCAAGAAACACCCATTTAAGCGCTGTGATTGCATACCCAGCTAGAGGAATTGCCATGCTTCAGTAGGGGAGATTACAGAGAGTAATCAGGTCCTGCTGCCTTTGTGTTTAGTACTTCTCATGTAAAGTAGTATGGAAGTCCTGGATCACTGTTCACTATTCAGGACTGTCTGCTCTAGTGTCTGGTGTTCCCTTTAGAGTCTGTTTATAAAGGACATCACAAAGTGAAGGGATTCACTTGAACTATACAATCGGTCGGTCGGTCGGTCGGTCGGTCGGTCGGTCGGTCGGTCGGTCGGTCAGTCGGTCGGTCGGTCGGTCAGTCGGTCTGTCAGACGGTCGGCCAGAGTCTGTCTATCTATCTATCTATCTTTTTGAGAGTCTCACCATGCAGTTCAGGCTAGCCTTGAGCTCACTTTGTAGCCCGGGATGGTCTCAAACTCTCAGCAATCCTCCTGCCTCAGACTCCTGAGTGCTGGGACTACAGGCTTGTACTACCATGCCCAGCAGTATTACTATTTTAATTTTTGTCCAATTTCACTTTCCCAAGATTTTTCTACATAAAAATTATGTCACTTTTTAATAAAAGTATTAAAAATTTAAAAAGAAAGTTTTAAAAAGTAAAAAAGGCCTACTTTAGAGAACTGAATATGTAACAAAACCAGCAAAAAAACCCAAAACCATTTCATATGAAAAATTACATAATTTGTGGTAAATATACAACTCAGCTTATGTTGGAATACATAAAGCAAAAAACCAAGGAATAAGGAGAAATCAATAATCACAATGTTTTCCTCAAATTTTTCAGAATACAGAGGTAAAATACATACTGAATAAATATAACACAATTTCTGATAATTTCATTTTTTTTAGTTGACCATTTTCAAGCCACAAACCCTACAAAAAACCAAAAACCTCAGTATGTTCCAAAAGGCAGAACTATATACACTAAAATGTAAAAGCATGTTACAAGCCACAAAATTAACAAAAAATCAATTGAAACATTAGTTAACTGTGCTGTACAACATACCAGGCCAAAAGTAACACTTTAAAACAACAAACACTCATTATCTCAGATTTTCAGTAAGTCATCATTCATTACTTAAGTGTCTCTGACTCAGTGTCTTACAAAAGACTATGATCGAGATGTGACCAGAATGTTAAGTAGTGATGGGGATGGAAGACTTGCCATTAAGTTCATGCTACTGGCAGGAAAACAAGCTTCCTCACCACATGATACTCTCCAAAAAGACACCTGACTGTTTTGAGAACAAAGCCTGCCTCCTTTTGAGCAATCCAAGAAAGCAAGAGAGCAGCCACACTGCCTTTTAGTGACTAGTCTCAAAAGTGACATTGTCTCTCTTGTACATGCAATTCATTAGAGGCAGTTCCTCAAGACAGTCAAGTAGTCATTTTGCACTTCTGGAAGCGAAACATATCAAAGAAATTGCGAACATATTTTAGAACAACACAGTTGGATATTAAAATAAATACTGCTATAAATAGGTTTATACTTAATATTCATCATAGTTATTAAAGAATTATCAATTGTTCCCCAAAGCCTTCAGGCTAAGATGAACTTCAACTTCAAGAAACAGAAAACCAAAAAAACAGAAGCAGAAAACCAGACCAGGGACATAATATCTACCTGGCAAGAACAAAGTCCTGAGTTTGATTTCCAATACCAAAAATAGGAAGGAAAATTATGCCTCAACTCTCATAAAGACTGAAAAATTTTTGAGGACAAGAAGAAATTTTGCTCATTATCTGATGAACAATTCTCACAACATAAATAAAACAACAAATTTTCTCAATCTTTAAAGCAAGCAAACCCACTGGAAATAAATAATACCATTTATTTATTATATGGAAAGCATAAATATTAACGCACTAAATGTAAAAATATATTAAACATAAATATTGGGCCAGGGATTATTCGGGAACATAGAATGGATCAATTAGAGCAAATAAATGCAATTATGATTTAAATTAAAAACTATGTAAAACATCTCATCATGTACTCAACAATACCAAAAAAGGCATTTAATAAAATTTAGTAGCTATTTCTGATTTATTACTATTTTCTCTCTACCTCAAACACACATAGAAGCCCTTACATACACATACACTCTTAGAAAACCAGAAGCAGAAAAAAGAACTGAGAAATAATCGGGAAGCATCTGCATTGAACGCTGAAATAGGAACATTACTATCAACAGCACATACAAATTCGATCATTCCACACTAATCTAAAAGTTCTAGAGAGCGCTGCATATATAGTTCAGTGGCATAGTGCTACACTTTTCTGGCAAGTGCAAGGACCCGGATTTAATCCCTTGTACTGCACAACATACCACATATCAGCCCTAGACTTAAATGTGTGTATATGTGTGTGTGTGTGTGTGTGTGTGTGTGTGTGTATATATATATATATATATATATATATATATATGTACATATACACATATATACACACATATGTATGCATATATATGTGTATGTATATATGTATATGTGTATATATGTATATACACATTTATACATTGTTTTATATTCTATATAATATATATGTATAAATTATGTTTTATATTCTATATAATATATATGTATAAATATATAGTTTTGTTAGTAATTATTAGCATATATTAGCATAAACTCATTACCAATTATTTTTCAGAAAAATACATCCTATTCAATAAAATGATATAAACCAGGGCCAGGGAGACAACTCAGAGGCATAAGTGCCTGACTAGCATGTATAAGGTCCAAAGTTCAATCTCTAGTACCACACACACACTAAAAATAATAGCAAAAAAACCTGACAAGGCACCCAGAAATTTACAAAATGAAAAGATTTTTGTCTCAAAATGTTCTATCAGGGCTACTCTAAACGTGCTCCAAACATCTCACATATGGAGATAAGGCCTGTTAACTGGCAAGTCACCAAGGTGATGACTTAGAATGGTGTGTTCCTGTCCCAAGCTCTTCACTTTTCTCTCTAATGTCTGTCACAGGTTGTGCAGGTTTCTTCAGCTACGCCTCTTTATCATGTTATTTCCATCACAGAAACAGCCTGTGGACTGGACCCTCTGAAACCGTAAATTTAAAAGAAAAAGAAGCTTCTTCTTTGAGTGTAAAGTACTATAATTTATCCTAGCAAGAGGAAGATTAACTTATAAAGGTTCACAACCTACTCAAGAGGTACAGATGACTAAGCAAACAGGCAGTGATAAGAAACAAGAAGCAAAATAGTAGTAAGGAGACAGACACTGGTATAAAGTACTGCTTTGGATGTAGTGGTCCAGAAAGGATTGCCTAAGGATGTTAGAATTGTTGAGAGACCTAATAAAAGTGAATGTAGTACATATAAAATAATCACAAGGAGGGGCCAGGGAGATGGCTCAGTGAAATAAGCACTTCCCTGGCAAGCGTGAGGGCCTGAGTTCAATCCCTGGTTCTGCCAAAAATAATAATTATAATAATAATAATCATCATCATCATCATCATCACAAGGAAGAAGTCTGAGAAAGAAAGAAAAATATCATGAGGTGAGACGTTCCTCCATAAATTTATGTAAGAGCAAGGAAGTCAGTGTGTGAGCTCCAATTGAACAGAGGGGAAGGTACAATGAAAATGCTCAGAAAGACAGCTGACAGTCAAAACTGGTTCAAGCCCTACAGGTATACTGAAAGACTTCAAGGTATTTTAAGCAAACATGATTTGACTTGATGTTTTCATTTTTTGTTGTTGTTGCTTTATGTGTGCTTGTTTTTGTTTGTTAAGATCCTGCTATATTGCCCAGATTGGCCCTGAATTCCTGGGGCTTCAGCAATTCTTCTGCCTCAACCTCCAAGCTGGGACAATAAGGACTCACAACATGTATCAGATTTTTTCACTTGATGCTTTTAATGGTGCACTCTGGTTGCCATACTGTCAAGAAATTGCGGCAGAGGAAAGACACAAGTAGGGAGACAAGTAATAGTCAGGTGAAAAACTGTATTGAATCCAGGCATGTCAGTTATACCTACAATCTCAGCACTGTCAGTATGATCATAGGATTAAGCCCACTCTGGGCAACTTACTGAGAATCTATTTCAGAAAGTAAAAATGCTAGGGATATAGCTCAGTCTGAGGAGGCCTATGTTCAAAGTATATCGGAAAAAATAAAATTAAAAACCAAAAAAATCAGAAATGCCAGTAGCTAGACAGATGAGCACTGGTATCTTTTTTTTTCAAGATTCTATATACACATAAAGTGTAAAGCAGACAGTACTTGTTAATGGACTAGATATATGGTACAAAACAAAGAATGAATTAAGTCATAACTCCAAAGTTTTGTCTTAAACCACTAGAAATGAAAGAGTTATAGCTTACTAAATGTCAGAAAAAAGGAGGTGCAGAAGGCAACTTAAAGACTTTGTAGGGTATGTAAGAAGGAGTACTAACCCTGGCTCCTAACATATACTCTTTATATGCCAATGTCAGAAAAATGGCCAGAATCTTCCAACAGTACTGTATGGAAATTTTTTTTTCCAATGGAAAGACCTTGTCTGGTTGTTTGTTTGTTTGGCGGAATTGGGGATTGAATTCAGTGAAAAACCTAATTTAGATAATCATGAATTATTTACATGGAAAGAAATTCTTCTGGATACTAATAAGGATGCCACAAATGCAGAGAAGGTTCTATTGGCAAATATTTAGAAAATCTGCACTTCAAATTACATTTTGTAAGGTCTGGCGAAATAGTTCAGTGGACTAAGTACCTTCTTAGGCTAGCACAGGGGCTAGGGTTTGTTCCCCAGTACCACATGCCACATGGGCCCCATGCCTGGGCATGCTGAGCTGGCCACTGACACCTGGCATGGCGGCACACACCTGTAATCCCAGAACAGGGGAGGCTGAAAACAGGTGGATCACTACCAGTTTGACCTGCACAGGGAGACCCTGTGTGAAAAGAAAACAAAACACTATTTTGCTACTGTGATTTTTCTCAATACATTTTAAATGGTCTACAGTGATTTCAAATTTAGCCATAGGAACTTTTTTCACAAGATATGTATCTCACTCAGAAATAAATTCCAAAAAAGCTATTAAGTATACTATTTCTAAGCTCTTTGAAATGAATTGGAGTAAAACCACCCTGACTTTATTAAAAATGACAGTTAGTCACATCAGAGTACTTAGCCTCATGGGAATACCCTTCAAAAAGACAATAAAAACTAAGTAACAATGGTTAGAACTGACTTTATGAAAATACAGGGTGAGGGGATAAAAAGTATGCAGCAGGGACTGGCCAGATAGTTCAGTCACTTAAAGTGCCTGCTGAGGCAGACACAGGGACCAGGGTTCAATCCCCAGCATGCCATGTTAGGCCTTTCCTCAGAGGCACACTGAGATTGGGCATGGTGGTATGTGCCTGTAGTCCCAGCATTTGGGAGGTTGAAAACAGAAGAATCACTAGAAGTCCTATCTGTGTAGTGAGACCCTAGAGATCCTGTACTAAACACACACACAGACACATAGGTGCACACACACACACACACACACACACACACACATCAACCAAGCAAATATTGGACAAACTAAAGTTTTCATGTGTGCATGAATTTGCCTGTCCACTCAATAGCGCACAAAGCCCAAACTTTAAATGCAAGTCTTTTTACATTTTAACACACACATACTCATTTGCATTTTCATTTATAGAAAAAGTAATATGAAAATATCTAACCAAAAAAATTAACATAACTAAAAACAGCACTAAAAGTATAAAAATTCTCAGTGTCACAGTGAAAATATTTTACACTCTTATTTATACCAACAGATAAATAAGAGAACTGTCTATTTCCCATATCATTTCTTTTGTTTTATTTTAAATAAATATGAAATATAGGGAATCAATTTTAAAACTAAGTCAGAAAACCTCTATGATATAACGTATGATGATTCTGACTTTTCTATGTTTTATAAACAATGGGTTTAGAAACATATAAATCCAAAAGGAAATAAGTAATATGACAAAAAGATTTTATTCAAGAAGTCTCTGAAAACTGAAACAGACTGGCAGGAATGGCTCTATAACCAATGGCAAAACCTATGTATAACCATTTAGAGAAGTACGGAAACCTCCAAAGAAACACAGATATATTAAAGGAAGATATGAACTTTAGGAAAATTCTTAAAGACATTAGACTCTTCACTTAAATACAAATCAAAATCCAGAATGTAAGAATATTATGTGCAAAGTCTCAGGAGTAAGACATGGTATCTCTGAAAAGACAGTGTACTCCTATCTACCCTAGAAAATAGAAGCTTTATGAAGGCTGTAAAATACTTAAGGCCTGTACATCTGCACTTGTCTGTGTGCTTCATCTACTCCTGAAGAAGAAATTGACAATATGTACACACAGCTTTGCACTCTAGTGTGTTTTGCTAGGAATTAAGTCTTCCTATTCTATTGTAACTGGAAATAGCATCCTTCAGTAGCCCAGGATACACTCTCAATGTCTACTGACTCTCTACTACAGCCAAGACTGCACAAAGGTTACTAGAAACACAAAGACACTTTTAAGAACTTATCATAAAAATAACCAGAAAATATCATGAATACTTAATAAGGTGTAGAGTCACAAATCTAGGACTTGAACACAGACTTAGAGAAGCAAAATATATTCTAACATGGTGACAAGGCCTAACCAATAAAGACACATTAGCAGTCCAACATAACAGGGAACAGGCTTTCTGCAGCAACTGTTAAGAAAGAAGGTTTGGACTTCATACTTACTGCCATATATGGCCTACACCCAGCATCCCTTGTCTTGGCAATGGAGTCCACAAGCTGTCCACTGATGCCAAAGTCACAGAGTTTAATATTTCCACTTCTATCCAGAAGAATATTTGAAGGTTTGATATCTGCAAAAGATAGCATTTTGCATACAATTAATCAATCAAATGAGCTGCTCTAAAAGTATTTAAAGCAAAAGTATTAAAAACATTAACACAACATAAATTGAAGCATGTAAGAAAGAAAACATTTTCTTTGTTTTTTTGGCCAAACCAGGGACTGAAGTCAGGCCCTTGTGCTTGCCAGGGAAGTGCTTATTCTATTGAGCCATCTCCCCATGTATACAATTGTGTATACATAACATAGCCAAATTCATTTCACTAATATCTTAATTCAAAGCATATCACTCAATGTTCTCTTCACATCTTCATATTTATAAAACTATAGTTCTTGTCTATTATAAACAGAAAAAAAAAACATTTTAAAATATCAATGCTTGTGGGCTGACAAGATAGCTCAGTGGCCTAAATACCTGCTTAGGCATGCACAGGAACCGGGGTTCAGTCCCTGGTATCTCATGCCACACCAGCCCTGCCTCTGGACATGTTGAACCAGCCATCAACACTGGGCATACTGCGCATGCCTATAATCCCAGTTCTGAGGCTAAAAATAGGAGGATCACCACAAGTGCAAGCTGTGTAGGGAAAGCCTGTACTAAATACATTTAAAAAATTAATGAAAATCAAAAACTTAAATATTGGTGCTTGTAATGGTTGATTCACTGTGTCAATTTGATAAGTTCAGAAGTTTAAATGACTTAGCAGCGGACCAGGGTCCTTATTTTTGAAATATCCTGAGCCTATGCAAGAAGGGAGAGCATGGAGATTGTGTAAGTGCTATTCCTGCCCCAGGGCAAGTTGCCTGTTTACACTATAAAGGAGGAAAAGAGGCTTGCTTGATTCATTTTTGGGATCTTGTGGCTTTTGCTGTCTTCTGCTGCCTTGAACTGTTGCCCCTCTGTGACACCACCTGGTCTTGGAGCCAACCTGAGCCGATAAATTGTGAGCTAAATAAACCTTTCCTTCCTTAATTTAGGGCACCAGGTATTCTGTCTCAGCAATGAGAGAAAAGACAATATATAAAAACTGAATATCAAATCATAGCTCTACATTCTCCGATCCTGCCCCGTGGCCCCAGACCCAGCACAGCTCAGCCAGTGAGTGAGAACTCCAGGCCCACCGTGCCAGAGAGACCTTTCCCAGCACTCTCAACTCCTGCCCTGCCACCCCAGACCAAACACAGCCTGCCCAACCTGTAGCTCTAGAGAGACCTTTCCCAGTGTTCTCAACTCCTGCCCCAAGGCCCCAGACCAAGTACAGCCTGCCGGGTGAATGAGAACATCCACTACCTTTTTGGAGCCCAGCAGATCCACCAAAGCCCAGGCCCGCCAATCCAGAAGCTGAACAACTTATCAAAGGGGCACAACAGGCTCACCTCCAAGAACAGCAACAGGAAGGAGGTGAGCACAACAGCAAGATCCAAGCCAGGCAAAACTACATGAACTAGAACTCGGTGTAACAATACCTGAATTTCATAAGGTGATAAGGTTAGAACTGCACCAAAACTCTACACCAAAAGTCAGACGACAGAACTATAAGTCATGATAAAAACAAGGAGCCAAATGCAATCTCAGGCCTCCAGCCCACCAATGATAAGTGCAGAGGACACTAAAGCAGCTAACATGAACGAATTAATGGAGTCAGAAGCAAGGAAACAACAGCAGGAAGGTATAGAGGAATTCAGACCAGAATTAATGCCTGAAAGAAAAAAAGAAATTTTTGCATACATAGCATCAGAAGTAAAGAATCAAATCCAGAAACATATGAGAGAAACCCAATGTCTACAAAGAACAAGTGCAAAGAACACTATTCCAGCTGAAACATATGAATTAACAGCGTCTCAGGCAAAGAAACAACAGCAAAAGGGTAAAGAAGAATTCAAAGCAAAAATAATTTCTGAAATAAAAAAGAAATCTTTCAAATCATAACATCTGTGGTAGAGAATCAATTATGGAAATATATGGAAGAAACCCAATTTGGAAAAACCTCTGCAGAAAAAGAATCAATAGCTACCTCTAACAAAGAAATTAACAACAACAACAAAAAAAGAGTATATTAGAAATATGATGGATTCCTTGAATGAGCAATACAGGAAAGAAATAGATCGAATAAAGTTGAGTCAAAGAGATATAGATGAACTTAAAATCTCAATCACGAGTTCACAAAACCGTTTGAGTGAAAGCAAAGACAGAGTCTCAGATCTTGAAGACGCTGATGCAGCTAGTGAAAGGTGAGAAAAGATCTTTTAAAAACAACTAGGATGCAGGAAAAAATAATCCATCACACACAAGATGATGCCAAGATGAACAATGTGAGATTAATAGGCATGAATGAGAAAGAAGGAGTCAACACATATGACATAAAAAGAATATGGGCAGAAGTAATAACAGAAAACTTCCCAAATATGAGGAAATAATCTAACATTCATGTAACTGAAGCACACACAATACTAAATAACTTCAACGCAACTAAAAACACATCGAGACATGTATTAGTTAAGATCCCAGAAATCCAATACAAGAATAATATACTGAAAGCTGCTAGAGAAAAGAAGAAGATCACATTCAAAGGAAAACCCATCAGAATTATGGCCGACTTCTCTTCACAAACCATGAAGGCAAGGAGAGCATAGAGCAGAGTACTTCAAGTCCTCTATGAAAACAAATTCCAGCCCAGACTACTATACCCTGAAAGCTCTCTTTCAAGTTTGATGGAGAAGTGAAATACTTCCATGACAAAGAAAAACTAAAGAATTCCACAATGACAAAGCCATCCCTACACAAACTACTCAAAGATGTTCTAGAGAGTGGCCAAAATGATCAGAACTCCATGAAGGAGAATAGAAGGAACCCATTAAATAAAGCAAACAATTAAACACAGGACAGAAAGGAATAACAATAGCACGTAAATACATGTCAAGCTTAAGTGACTACATCTCAGTTATAACCATCAATGTAAATGGTTAGGGAAAGAGTTCAACAGGAAGAGGTAACACTCATAAATATGTATGCACCAAACACGGGAGCACCCAACCATGTGAAACAAATCCTAATGGACATGAAAAAGCTAATATCCAATACCACAATCTTAACAGGAGACCTAAATACCCCCTTATCCAACAAAGAAAGGTTAACTAGACAAAAAGTTAGCAAAGAAGTAGAAGAACTGAACCAGAACCTGGAACAAATGGACCTGGTGGACATACACAGAGTGTTCACCCAACCACAGCTGAATACACATTTTTTTCAACTGCACATGGGTCATTCTCTGAAATAGACCACATACTGGTCCATAGGTCATGCTTAAGTATATGCAAGAACACAGAAATTATCTCATGTGTATTATCTGACCACAGTGCAATGAAACTGGAAATAAATGACAAAAGAAACCAGAAAAAGCCCCTGAATACATGGAAATTAAACAACACCCTACTCAGCAATCAATGGGTTACAGATGAAATTAAACAAGAAGTTCAACAACATCTACAATTCAATGAGAATTCAACAACAGCCTATCGGAATTTATGCGATGCAATGAAAGCAGTTCTTTGAGGGAAGTTCATAGCTATGAATTCAAATATTAGGAAAACAGAATGGGAACAAATAAACACCTTAACGTTGCAACTCCAACATCAAGAAAAAGAAGAGCAAACCAAACCCAGAGCACAAAGAGGAGAAGAAATCATAAAGATTAGAGTGGAAATTAATTCAGTTGACACAAGAAAACAGTTCAAAGAATCGATGAATCAAAAAGCTGGTTCTTTGAAAAAGTAAATAAAATTAATAAGCTATTAGCTAACCTCATCAAAAAGAGGAAAGAAAAAATTCAAATACAAGCAATAAGGAATGAAAAGGGTGTAATCAACACAAACCCAGTGGAAACTCAGAAGATTATCAATAGCTACTTTGAGAACTTTTACGCTCACAGAATAGAAGACACAGATGAAATGGACAGATTCCTAGAAAAGTACAAATTACCAAAACTGAATCAAGAAGATAGAACAACTCTCAATAAACCAATAACAAACAATGAAACACGCAATGTAATAAAAAGCTTGCCGACAAGAAGAGTCCAGGTACTGATGGATTCACAGTTGAATTCTACAAGAAATTTACAGAAGATATAATCCCTACACTCCTCAAACTCTTCAATGAAATTGAAAAGGAAAGAGTTCTTCCAAAAATCATTCCTGGAGACAAATATTATATTGATACCAAAACCAGGGAAAGACATAACTAAAAAAGAAAAGTATAGGCCAATCTCCCTCATGAACATAGATGTAAAAATCCTCAATAAAAATCCTAGCAAATAGAATACAGCTAATCATCAAGAAGATCATACACCATGACCAGACAGGATTCATCCCAGGGATGCAAGGATGGTTCAATATTCAAAAATCTATAAATGTAATACATTATATCAATAGAGAGGAAACTAAAAACCACATGATCCTCTCAATCGATGCAAGAAAAGGCTTTTGACAAAGTCCAACACCCATTCATGTTCAAAATCCTTCAGAAATTAGAATAGAAGGCCTCTACTTCAACTTCATAAAGCCATCTATGACAACTCAATGGCTAATATAAGTCTAAATGGGGAAAAACTGAAATCTTTTACTCTTAGATCTGATACAAGACAAGGATGTCCTCTATCACCCCTCTTATTCAATATAGTTTTGGAATCATTAGCAATAGCCATACAACAACAGGGAGAAATAAAAGGAATAAGAATAGGTAAAGAAAAAGTTAAATTATCACTATTTGCAGATGACATTAGACTTTACTTGGAAGACCCAAAAAATCCACCAAGAAGTTACTAGAACTGATACAAAAATTCAGCAGCATAGCAAGATATAAAGTCAATACTGAAAAGTCAATAGCATTTCTCTACACAAGAAACAAACACACTGAAAGGGAAACTATAGACACAATACCTTTTACAATAGCACAGTGGAAAATGAAATATCTTGGAATTCATCTAATTAAAGAGGGCCTGAGAGATGGATCAGTGTAACAAGCACTTCCCTGGCAAGTGCAAGGGCCTGAGTTCAATCCCCAGTTCCAAAAAAAAAATTGCATAACTCATCTAACTAAAGAAGTTAAAAATCTTTTCATGGAAAATTATAGTACTCTGAAAAAAAAGATCATAGAGGATTTCAGAAAATGGGAAGCTATACCCTGCTCCTGGACAGGAAGATCCAACATTGTGAAGATGGCCATACTCCCAAAACTTCTGTACAGATTCAATGCAATCTCTATCAAACTACCAACAAAATACCTCCTAGACCTAGAGAAATCATTCTTACAATTTATTTGGAAGCAGAAAATACTTAGAATAGTAAAGGCAATCCTGGCTGACAAACACAAGCCAGGAGGCATTACAATTCCTGACTTGAAATTATACTACAAAGCTACTGTGATAAAATCAGCATGTTACTGGCAACAAAATAGACCTGAGGATCAATGGAATAGACTAGAAGATGCAAGGCCCCTATGAATACACTGAACCACTTGATCTTCGACAAAGGGGCCAAACAAGCTTACTGGAAGAAAGATAACCTCTTTAACAAATGGTGCTGGAAAAATTGGCTCTCCACATGTTGAAAATTAAAACTTGACCGGATCTATCATTATGCACTAAGCTAAATTCAAATTGGGTCAAAGATTTAACATTAAAACAGAGACACTCAATCTCCTGGAAGAGAAAGTAGGAGAAACTCTTGAAGACAAAGGGGTAGGCAAAGAGTTCATGAACAAACATCTGCATGGGAAACACTTGAGAGGATTAACAACTGGGACCACCTGTTATTGAGAAGATTTTGTACTTCAAAAGAAAATACCATCAAAGTGAAAAGACAACACATAAATTTTGAAAAAATCCTAACTCGTAAGAACTCAGACAAGGGTCTGCTCTCTGGAATTTATAAAGAACTAAAAAATATCAGGGCCCCTAAATTTAAAGACCGAATCCAGAAAGACACATCTGAGATGAACATACGCTTCTCAAAGGATGAAATTAGAGAAGTGAAAAAATGTTCCACATCACTAGCCATCTGTGAAAATAACACTGAGATACCATCTCACCTCCAGAAAGAATGGCTATCATAAAGAAATTACCCAACAACAAATGTTGGAGAGGTTGTAGGGAAAAAGGAACCCTTTTCCACTGCTGGTGTGAATGTAGACTGGTACAACCATTATGGAAATCAGTGTGGAGACTCCTTAAGAAATTAGGACTGGAAATCCCATTCAATCCAGCTATACCCCTACTGGGAATTTTCCCGGAGGGACTAAAAACATCTTATCATAGAGATATATGTGGACCTATGTTTATAGCAGCACAATTTGTGATAGCAAAATCTTGGAAACAACCAAGATGCCCGTCACATGAGGAATGGTTGAAAAAGTTGTGGTATTTTTATACAATGGAGTATTACTCAGCTGTAAAGAACAATAAACTCAAAGCCTTCTTATTTAAGTGGATGCCATTTGAAGACATACTTATAAGCAAAATAAACCAGACCCACATGTGTGTGCAAATATCGTATAGTCTCCCTAGTACAACTCAAAAGAAGAACTGCAAACAGAAAAGTATAGTGCAATTAAAAGGAAAGCGAGAACTTGAGGATTGGACAATGAGAGGGCAAGGAGAAACATTGAAAAACATTACAGAGGCAAGACCATTCACTTATACACACTAGATAAACAAGACAATGATCCTGAGAAACATCAGCAGATTTTTGAAACTAGCAATTAAGTGGTAAGATTCTCACCCCGACTAACTATATATGTTGATACCTGTGAACCAAGCAACTACACTGAATTTAACAAAGTGTAATAGAAGGGTCACACTCCAAAGGCCTGCCACTCTGGTCTTCTAAATATGTACTTCTTGTGATGACATACCAGCTATTACTATACCACCCTTTTTTAAAGGGTAGTAAATGAAAAATAAGACCAAAAAAAGTCACAACACAGTCACGCCATAATGCTACTATGCTGTATATGGATGGATTTCTAAATATCTATGTAAATATATGTAAGTGTTCATTCCTATTTAAAAAAAAAATTTCTTTAAAAAAAAAAAACAAATAATAGCTCTCAATCAATTTAGCATTCTAAAATATTTCCTTTGTTTTTATCAAGAAGCTTTTATTCATTTGGTTCAGATTCTTTACATAACAAAAGAAACAATCTACCAGATAGCACAAAGCCAGTCTACAATAAATTTCAAAAGCTATACAACTAAATACAGGACATACAAATTATGAGCTCATTATTAGAGCCTTATCTCTTCGGGAAAGTAGTATCCCATACATGAACATTATTCATTCTACAAATACAGCCACTTCTTTATTTCTAAGAGATTTTTTTCTTCTTAAATGTTTTGCAGTTCTTCCCATTTTGTGTTTTTCTTGGACTCATCCTTGAGCCATCACCCTCATTTTCACCCCAAGCAGAATGCTGTGCTTTCCGTAAAAGCAGAGAACACCAAATTGCTTCCTCATTGAGGAAAACATGTCTGAGCAAAACATGCTCTCTGGCCCATTCTCTCCTCTGCTCATTATTTTTCTATCCCTACTGTAATTCTTATTTCATTGTTACAACGAAGGCTTGGTGAATAAAAAAGATAATGAGGACTGTTCAACATTCTTTATGATTATACAATATAGCTGAAGAGGGAGGTGGAAAATCAACTGCAAAATGAACAAACAACTTTATTTGTGGGACCTAGCTACATTATTTGAAGCCACAAGCAAAAACAAGAAGTTGATTTAGGCTTATTTTTAACAAGCATTAAACAAGGCAAAATTTAGTAACATATTCTGGAGCCAGGGGTATATGGCCCCATGGCACACACTCTTGCCTGTAAAGTGCAAGGTCCTAAGTTCAATACCCAATACAACTCCCCTTAAAATAATAATATATTCTATATTAAGAATTAAATAATTTCAGGGGTCCAATGTCAACTCTGAACTAAACTCACTTAAACAGGCCAAATACTAATTTCTTTAATCTCTACATTTCCCAGAATTCAATTTTTTTTTCACTCCTATGAATTTGACCTTTTACTTTTTGCCCTGTATTATCAGGATGAATCACATACTGCCATGAATGATGTTACGCTACTCCATTACAAGTGGTAGGGAGCGTAGTGACTTTGCTTCTTCAAAGATACCATCTGATTACTGAGTCTGCAGTAATAAATACAGCAAGTATTTAGTCTATTTCCTGAATTCAGAAATTCTGTAGAGTTGCTGCCTAACTTAGTTTTGAGCTACAACAAGTGTTTAAATCTGAATTTGTGCCTAATGAATTTAAGATCAACATTTTTACAAATACATCATGCTTTAGAAAAATTTCAACTTACAATGCTAAGTATGTAAAACATCTCAATTCACAAAAATATCCTATAAAGTGAAGAAATACTTGATAGCTTAAAGATGATTGAGGGTAGGAGTTGTGGTATAGCTTGGTAGCAGTGTTGTCTAGGAACCTATTAAGAAAAAAAGTTCATTTTTATTGTATAAAATGTAATCCATACCCACCTCTGTGAATAATTTTCAAGTTTTCTTTTAAGTGGTTTAGTGCTTTCACAGTCTAAGGAGAAAAAAAAAAGACAGAATAAAAAAACATTTCATTTTAATAAAGCAGTATAACAATTCATAATCAGCAATGCATGTAGCTGTTTGCTTAATATTTCATCAATTTGTGTAGCACATTTATGTTAACTGAAGATGCTAAATGTTTTTAGATCTAAAAATGTAGCTACCTTTACATGCTGTTCTCTACCAGCTTAAAAAAAAAAAAGCTTACAACTTAATAAAAGTTATATTGTACTTCTTGTAACTTGAGCCTTTTCAATAATAAAAATAGTAGAAGATCCAATGGGATGATTCATTAGCAATCAATAGCTTTTCCAAGTTCTCAATGCCTCAAAATCATTTATGCTCATTGGATACTAAGACTTTCAAAGGATTTGTTTTCAGAGCCAGGGTTTCTGCCATCCAGTGTTGTAGTTATTCACAACTGGTAACTGATAGCTGCTTATGATCAGGAAATCAGATTTTTTTAAAAAATGTATTTGGTACAGGGTCTGTAGGGTCTTCAAGATCTCACTATGTAGATTGGGGATGAGGCTGGCACAGCATGCTAGGGATTGAACCCATCGCTGTGGAAATCAGATTTTTTAATTAGTATATATTTGTAATACATAATAAACAGAAATTGTATTTCTTCAGAAAAGAAAAAATAATTATTTGAAGTAAAACTTTTCCACTTCAGGCTAAGAGAATAAACCCAGAGGTCAATCACTGACTGTAAAAGTCAAGTGTTTTGCTTTCACCAAGATTCTGAATATGAGGAATATACAACACTCAAACCTGGTATGTGTATATAGCTGTGGTTCTATGTTCATTGGTCTATTAATGAGCAAAGAGACTTAATACAAAATAATTCTAAATGCTGTGCTTAATATATAATAGGGTCTGTAAAAGACAGGCAAACACACATTTGCAATATTACAACAAAATAATTTTCTAATTCTATGGCCATCCTATTATACAGTGGTATATTCCAGGATCAAGCTACCTGGTCTTTAACCACCTGTAGCTATAAAAGCATCAAAACAAATTAATTACTTAGCCTTCCTATGCTTCAGATTTATCATCTGTTAAAAATGTGATCATACATTAACAATAGAGTTCTCATGAAAAGGTAATGTAAGATCCTGGTTTAACACAAACATTCAGTCACCACTAATTCTCTAACAACACAAACAAATCTGAATTTAGTATACTGAAGGCAGCTGCCTAAATTGATCATCTGAATAAATTTCTAATTCCTCAGTTTTTAATAAACTTACGTAAAGGGATAATATATTAAAATTTAGCTAGTTCACAAAAATTTATATTTAATCGTCACAAAGTAATAATTTGAACATAAGATTCATCAAGATAAAATAATTGCAACTGAGCTGTTAAAATACACATACATCTCTTTCACAATTAAAATACAGTTTAGAAAGTATGCTTTTAACCAATCTTATTAACTTACGATGATTAACTAAGACAAACGGACAATTGGCAGCTCATAGTAGAGGGGAGGATGCATACAGAAGACAGAAAATTACATGCAACCCTAACACCTTAGAACTTGCTGCATAACTCTGTTTATATCAACTCATCTAGGACACATCATTGGCTCAGATTCTCAGGAATTTCTAACAATCTTAGTAATTTTGCTTTATTAAATATAAACTATTTTTTGCATTGAAACAGAATTTGTAAACATTTGCCAATTATAAGATTCAGGGCTAGAAAAAAAAAAAAAGATCATGAATTCACCTTTGTAACTATAACATTAAAAAATAGTATTTTTTTTTCTATTCTGGTAACTCTGATAAAATGAACTGACTAAAATAATAGTAACAATGGTTCCTAGGATTCTGACTCAACACAGTTAAGACTAATAATCCTGGCCTGAAAGCACAGGAAACTTGCTTTACCTAGACTGTAATGCAGGGGCAGCAAAGGGACTCCTGCAACTCTTAATTTCGGATCAGGGGTGTAATATAACCAAATAAAAATAGTTAAAGTAATAGAGAACAAAGAACAAAAAAAATAGCTTTTTGTAGTCTTATTTACAGCACAATCCTTCATTGTTCTCTGGCATCTGAATGAAAGCAAAAACTCTTAGTATTTACCTACACCAAATTTTGACAAACGATCTTAGAGCATATTGTATTATATTATATTATTCCACATAAATACCTCTTATCTCATAGTATTACAACTGATTTTCTAGGAAGGTCCTAACACTCTATAAAAATGTTCAGATATGTGTATTCAAAACACTAAATTTCTTTATATAATCATATATACAATGAACAATTTTTGGGGGTGGTAAATTATAATTTTTTTACTGGAAAGCACAATTTGGACAATTAACAATTTGAAAACCAAGTACTTACTGCTAAAGTGATTTTGCCTAAAATTTCTTCTGGAATAACATCATCTAATACACTATATACATATTTGTAAAATTTATCAAACGAGGTAGACATGAGTTCCATACAGATCCAACAGTCACCCTATAAAACAACAAATATCAGTTATTTGTATGTCTTAATATTAAGACACCTTGCCTTTATTAAAAACAGAAACTTAGAAAAGAAACAATCTTATTCTTTTTTATATTGACCCTCAAATGTGAGATAATTTTTGGTTTCTTATTAAAGCACTGGAATTATTATTATTATTGGGTTTAAACACAAATTATGTGATCAAAGCCAATTTTACCCACTCTTAGTTGCTTAGATAGGGACTGTTTCACATAAGTAAGTTTTATTCTTTTATAAAAATTTAAAGTTTTAGCATAACTGAACACAATATATGGAAAATCATCTATCTTCACTAACAAAGATGATAGAAAGTAACCTTGATAGACTAAACTCCTAAGTATCAAAATAAAAAAGACATCAGATAGCTTATTCAAATGCTACCTTCTCAGTGAGGACTGCTCCTAACTAATATAAAATACAAGTTATTCAGCTTGGTATTACCTTACCCTTCGCAAGCCTTACCATTTTCTAAAATGGGGCCAAATTTACTTATGTTTATCATTCCTTCCCTACTAGTGTGTAACCTCCACAAGGACAGAACTTCAGTATTTCTTAAAGGAATGAATGCTGGCTATAATTAAGCTCAATCATTTAACCACTGATCAAAGAATTATAGATTGTTTTACTCCAATTTGAGAGCAATTTTACAGTAAGACAAAAAAAAAATCTACTAAGGATTTACTTTCTGCAGCCATCAGTTACTTGTGCTCAAGTGCAGTTCAGTAACATTAAATGAAAAATTCCAGAGGTAAATAAATGAACATAGTTTTGGAGTAGCGGCCTGAACATCTCATCTTTTTCCATCCCAGGACATGCATCATGCTTTTATCCAGCATATCTGCTCTGTATACACTACCACCTGAGTGAGGACCACTCTTAATCATCATTGCAAGTTGTCAAACAAACTGCCACAGTACTGCAGTACATATGTTCAAACAACCCCTATGGCATAATTATTCTATTACTAGTTATAGTTACTGATCTCTTATTGTATCAATTTTAAAAACTAAATATCACAAATATATAAATATAAGGGAAAACAGTATACACAGGGTTTGGTAATAACAGAATCTCAGGCATTCACGTGCTATTTTAGGACATCTCTGCCGATGAAGAAAGACAACTGTAAATATGTCAATATTTGATAGAATAATCTCGTGAGTGGTAATGTGACTTAAATATCCCATAAATTACAAAAGCAAAAACAAACCCAGAAACCACCAAACGACCTCACCAATGGGAATAGTGCACTATTAAAAAGTTATCTATAATTAAATTTCTTAAAAACTGTAAGTTCATGAGAAGTTTGCATAAGCATGAGAAAATGAATATAAGCAGATACCTTGATAACTTTGTAAAACTTTGCAAGCACATGAATGATTGTGAAGTACCTTATAAAAAAGTAAAAATACTATCAGGATCAGAACAAAAATTATCTTAAATAATTTTTATGTTGATATTAATTTATGGATCCAGCTATATCCTCTAAGAGTTTCTAACCAATAAACTCCTATATCTCAAAAGCCTGTCCTGTCCTAGACTGATTATGTAAAGAAATTAATGCCCATTAAGTATAATGGACTAGTTAGTGATAGAGCCATGGACAGAATCAGATTCTCTGTTTTCTTCAATCAACACTTCCAGTGCAAGTACATTTAACTTATATATAAAAAGGCAAGTGTTGTGATAAACACTGAGATGAGAAACAACATTCTTTTTTCTTTTTAATTATTTTATTTTATTTTTGAGAAAGTGTCTTGTCATGAAGTTCAGGCTGGCCTTGAGCTCACTTTGTAGCCCAGGCTGGTCTAGAACTCACAACAATCCTCCTGTCTTGGTTTCCCAAGTGCTGAGATCACAAGTGTGTGCCACCATACCCGGCTGAGAAACAACATTCTCACAATCAAGTGACCTGCTAGAACATGCATAGAGTTAATTTTGCAAAATATCTTTGACACGGTAAATCTGTGATCATATTTTCTGTAAATCTTTATTTTCTAAATATTTCTTTACTGTTCTTGGAAAATGCCTCTCACTAAAGAATAACATCTACCCAAAACAAACCTAAAGATATAATCTCAATAGAATTACAACAATTTGTTATTGAAAAAAATACAAGACAATTAAAACACCAGTAGGAAGGAACACAACCTCAGCAGTGGAAAGCATTTAAGTCCTAACTTACTTCCCTGGCTTTCCTATTCATGTCAGTCTCGGCCTCCTCACTTTTTCATCTATGAAATGATGAAAATGGTGGATGCTCCACCATCCTCAAAGACTGTGATAAAGGCCCAGTAAATCAGCACACACACACACACACACACACACACACACACACACACACACACACACACACGCAGAGCATAAAATAAAATGCTCAGCAGGTGCCAAAATCTATACAACACAGAATTAAAGGAAGGAGACACAGAAAAAACAGGCAAACAAAAGAGAAAAATTTGGAAGCAGGGGGAGTAAAGATAAGAAACTGGGAACTGAGGGAGGACTAATTCATTCCAAGGAAAATCCTACTAATTTCTGAAGCTCATAACCTAACATAGACTTATCTCTGATAGTAATGGAAATAAACTTCATTTAAAAGGAAACAGAGAAAATGGTCAGAATGGCCTGAAAAAGTTAGTGATAGCAACATTACTTTCATTTTCAAGCCAAAAAAAAGGGACAACTGCATGCCTGAAAAAATTTCTAAACATAGATTTCCTGAAAAAAATCGAAGATAATGAAATACTGAACTAATAAGATAACATAAAATTCCTAAATATAAGCTCCAAATAAACCCCAGTATATATACAACATCAATAATCAGATAAAAAATGCTTAAAAATACACTATTTAGAACAATGTCTTGTAAGTCTTACCCAAGAATGTAACAAAATAGGCAAAACACTTATAAAAAACTAAAAGTCATAACATCAACCTGACCAAATGAAGACAACAATGATTACAGACATGAGGAATTCATATCATAAAGGTATCAAAAATACTCCCCTCAATCTAAAAATTCAGCTGAGTGTTATTTAAAAAATTTAACAGGCAACAGGCTGACCCTAAAACTTTTATAGAAAAGCAGAGCTAAAAGTAGCTAAAACAATTTCAGAGAGAGACAGACTTACTAGACAAAGACAATTATATAAATTATATTCTTTTACCAAGAGAATAGACTTAAAAGTCTATACACATACAGATATTTGATATATGACAGATGAAACAAAACAGATAGTGATCAAAGGATGGCTTATTCAAATGAATGCTGTTGGGAACATTGATCTTCCATAAGAAAAAATTACATTAAATCTTTACCTCAAATCAATAGGACTACATACCTGACTATGGAATAAAGTTAGGAATTTTAAGAATCTAGTTCAGTACCTAAACAAGTATTCTAAGATACAAAGACTCAAGTGGCCAGAGAATTTAATGTTTCTAACAAATTCACAGTGTAGAGATGAAGGGTGAAGAAAAGAGGAAAGAAAAAGGGTGAAGAAAAGAAAGAAAAGGAACGTAAAGAAAATTCCCAGTTTAGTGATCTCAAGAGTAAACATTATACAATAACTAGACCCTAAACAATCAGGTATACATATGTGGTATGAAATGATGAAGAAAATAAATACATTCACTAAGGCTGCCCATAAAAATGAGTAGTCATTAAAAAGTACAAGGAGTAGAAATATAGTACATGTGGCTAAAAGTAGCAATTAGGTAACTCAACTAAGAAATGGGATTGATCATGAAGTAGAACTTATACAGTTACTAGAATTACTTATTAGGGCAAATAAATAAAAATTTCCAAATTGGGTTAAGAAATGACTGGCTTCTGGGCTAGGGATACTCAGTGGCACAGCACCTGCCTGACAAGCATGAGCTCCTGAGTTCAATTCCCAGTACCAATAAATAATCATTGTGTAATTCTGTACTGCAAATATATACTAATAAAATTTACATTAGCATGACTCATTAAAAGAATATATGAGACTTGTTCAGTTCAGTGCTAACTAAATAGCACAATTTCTAATGACAGTCTAGGATATAACAAAGTGCTGGATTTATTCATAACTCTAACTTTATCCCTGGTCTTAACTTACTTCATGGTTTTAGACAGTTACATGACCAGAAATAAGTGTATGGGTTCACAGAGGTATGTTGAGACCCAGAAAAACCAGAGGCCAAAAGAAGTATGATCAAGAGAACAAAAATTGCCGGGGAGATGGCTCAGCAGAATAAATGCTTTCCTGGCAACTGCAAGAGCCTGAGTTCAATGCCTGCTTCTGCCAGAGAGAGAGAGAGAGAGAGAGAGAGAGAGAGAGAACAAGAAATAAAGAGTTAGTTTCTAAATAAAAATCTAAATAGCAGAATTAGAAAAGAACAATTTTGAGTGTAATTAACAATTGGGGGTAGAGAAAATTAAATGTTTATATTAAATATAAATACATATGACAAAAGTCAGTAAAAGTTAAAGGGGAGCAAGAAAAATAGAACCTGAACTTCTAGTAACAAAATTGATACTTTGATTTGTCAAGTTCTTAAAAAACAAAAGTATTTGAAAACTAAAAAAAAAGAATACAAGTATATGGACAGAACAGCTGAGATGACTGTACCACTAATTCCATCAGTTAAGTTTAAAATTTTCACTTTGACTAACTCCATATGCCAATATTTGTAATCTGAGCAACTACATTAAAGACAGCAATGTGTAATACAAAAGCCATAGCTGAACACCTCTCATCTTTTCTTCTAAATGTGTATGGTTTCTAATGTCTTATCAATTATAATTATACTCTTTGAAATAAATTAAAAAAGAAAAAGCAAAAATGACAAGAAAAAAATTAAGGTATATTGAAAATAAGCATTAATGTTCAATTATTTGTCCAAATTGCATATATATATGTTAATCTGAGCAACAAATCTGACCATAAAAATGCATAATATAACAACCATTGTTAATTTGCTATTCTTGTTTTGAAAATCTGTACCTTATGTATTGTTGTATGTTACTCTGTATGTCTTTGTTTTTGCTGTTGTTTTTGGTTTTAACTCCTTAAAATAAAACCAAAACTTAAAAATCACAATATTCACAAATGACAAATGACAGCCAAAAATACATATAGAGATACATAATGAATTAATGTACACACTGTGACCGTATACCAAATAAATGTTAGTTTATTACACATACATGGCATTTAGTTGAATGGTAGTCTAATACTGCCATCCTCTAATTGTCTATTCATTTTTCATATTCATTCATTGGCTAAAACCCACATAGTTTATTCCTACCTCTCTGAAGAGTGCACCATAAAACTGAACAATGTATGGGCAATCACTACTCCGCATTACTACATCCAAATCCATAAGTAGTTGCTTTTGTTCTTTTTCATCCACTGTTGACCGTATTCTCTGGGGGAAAAAAAAAAAATCGTAGTAGATGTCAGAAAAATATTTAAGTTTCAGAAATTCACATTAAGCTTCTACCATAAAACTGAAAATTTATCAAACTTCCCAAATACCACACACAAAAATTATCTTTGTCTTTACTTGCATTTTTTTTTAGTTTTCAAATATTTTGTTTTTTTTAAGAACTTGACAAATCAAACAATAATTTACACCACAGAAAATGTAACAAAATAGCACCTAAGAATTTTTTAAAGGGCACAAGACTTTTGAAACAGTTAACATTCATGAATGATATGGGATGATACAACAAAATTTTCAAATACTGAAAATTAACACCCACATGAAAATATAAAGAACATCACGAGTTACAGCAATTTTCATAAGAATGACTATAAATGGCTTCATGTATTTATAATCACCATTTCAGAATTCTGGGACATAGGCACTCAATGCAAAAAAATTCAAACTCCACACAACATCTTCATTCATTGGATATAGGAAACAGTCCATTACAAAAAAAGTGAATACTAGGGCAGGGGCAATACACACAAACAAAAGTCCAGGTTTTTCAAACGCAGCACGAGGGCTCTTTTCCTTCACAGAATTTCGTATACAATAAGAAAACTGTCTGACTCTCTAGCTCACGAGTCAACACATATTTAAGTATAAATCTATGGAAGAAATCCCAAAACTAAAGGAACAGGAACTGTTTTTATGAATTCCTACACTGATGAGGCACTCTTCTGTATGTCACAAAGCTGGGAAATATATACCTAACCAAGCTGTACCACAACTCTGAATTTCTAAGAAACTTTCAGAACACATCAGTACCTCTATCTCTCATTTCCTATCCAGGAACAGTGTAAGTTATATGTGTTCAGAGAGATAGTTCCTACTCTATTAGACAGATAAGATCAAGTTCAGAAAAAAAATGTAAAACATTAACAATAAATCCACAGTTTAATATTAAAGCATGCAAACAACTTCTATTCTCATAAAAAATTCACAATGTCACATCGCGCCACTGTGTACAATACATAGCACATACTTACAAGGTAAGTTAGTATCAAAAAATACATAAGGTAGCATTTTGTCTTCCAAAGACTTCCAGGTGTCTGTTCTCAACATTCTTGAAGGGGAGGAAGGAAGTCAATTAAATTCTTGAGCCCATTTTATGGAAAAGAAGCCAGAGCACAGAGAGATACAAAAGATGTATTCCATGTGACATATGAACTGTAGTAATTTAAAGAACAGAAGTAGGTTCTCTCAGTTCCATTTTTGGACACTAAATGAAGAATTTCACATACCTCAAATGTAAACAAATTCAACTTTGCTACTTAAAACTAACACCTTGCTACCTATTATTTGATATCAAATAAATATGTTAACTGGCTTCAGTATTACATAAACTGATTTTTTTTTAATCACATTAAGTATCACTGCCAGATGCAAGGATAAAAATAAGAGTAAAACAGAAACAAAAAAGAAAAAGAAAAAGAAAAGATCAGTCCTGCTAAAGCTAAGAAAATTTCACCTTTCTCTCCATCTCATTTCTAAATTTTCATAGTTTGGGAATTAGTCATTTTGCTTCTTAAAAAAAATCAGCTTAAAGAATTCAGAGATATTTGTTCAAAACATGACATTGATAATTTCTGTAATTATTCTAAATACATTTATTTCTGTTTTAATAACTTTGATATTATGACTGAACATAAGAGGTAATGTTTCAAAAGGATCTTAGTAATCCATATTACCTAAACTTAAAAGATAAGGAGTTGGTATACAGAAACAATTACAAATAACTTGGTTGGGGAAAATTTCTACCTCCTAGTTAATTTTTTTTCTCTTTTACATTAAAAAAGTTTAGTTTTCTATTTGTATCAATGCAAATATACTAACATAGGCATTTATTTTAGAAGGCACCCTTCTTGCTAGCTTTTGTTTTCCTAAACTATTTATGTGGGTTTTTACAATTATCCCTCTATAAATGCTTATATTCCAACTTTTTGGAAGCATATGACAGTCATAAAATCAACAGTTATCAATATTTGACTTTTGGAAGCCAATTTCCAAAAACGCTGAGGTAGCTCCAAGAAGTATATACATCTTACTACATCCATTAGAGGCCCAGCTTAAATCCCTGCATTTCCCTGATATCTAACACAGTACCTGACAAACCTGTTACTAGCCAGAATGTAGAGAAAGTTCCTGGCACAGCTCTCATCTTTGAGATCATCACACAACAGAAAATCCTATACAGATGTAGAAGGCTTTTCAATGCTATTTCTAAGCACACAACAGAGTGGAATAGCTTGAAGGGCTACTTGGTCTAACATGAAACTGAGGATGCTCCTGGATGCTTTTCAACAGTTTAACACCTCCTCATACTCTCCAAATGTTCTGTCCCAGTGATGGTAGCTAGCAGCTAACACTGCAACTGAAATATTTGGGAATGAGCAAATAAATGCTAAAGTTTTAAGACTTGGTTGTAACATTTATCATATATTAGCACTTAATAGGCTCACTCCAAAAGCCTACAGGACCCTTTCAAAGGAGGTTAACTGCAAATGTACATCTACTACAATAGTAATATCAAGTTAATGATTCATTCTCTCAGTAACTCAAACTGAAGAATATTTAATGATAATCAGTAACTCAAATTAATACAGAGTAACAAAAAACACTATCAAAAAAATTTTTGAGTGGAAAATCAAAGCAATATCTACAGGAAAGACTTCTAAAATTTGAAACAAGTGAGATCAGGATCTTTTAACATTGGGTAGCAGAACTCTATAAAAATGAAGCCATCATTAATAAGAACATAATTCCCTTTCCTTTATATGTCCATAAAAAGGAGCACAGAAATACAAAAGTACAAAGATGAAGTAATTATGTTATTTGAAATCCTTTGGTAGTTACAATGGTCATAAACCAAATTTATAGATAAATATTTTTAATTCCTAAGAAACTGTCACTGGTTTATATCATAAATTTAAATTGGGTAAGGCTTTTATGCATTTAGGATCAGTAAACTTTTTTCTTTTTTTCTCTTTTACAGAGAATGGACGGAACAGCCCACAAAAGACCATAAAATATTTTTTAAAGTCAGCTCAAGAATTTTAAGTTTTGAACAAGCTTTCTTTTCACCCAATATCAACAACATTCATTCAACACTATTATTTTTCTTTACTGTACCTTTGGGCTCTCATACATTACTAACTAAAGGTACATCATGCTCTCATAGCAAGTTAAATAGTCTTTTTTAAAAAATCCACATCTCTTTTGGAAATGAAAATTAGTTTTGGATTATTTCTAACTTTGCTTTATTTGAAAAGTAATGTAAATAAAACATTAAAATGAAAACAAAGCTGGATGTGTTGGCCCACGACTATAATTCTAACACTCTAGTATGGTAAGCAGGAGGATCATAAATTCCAGTCCAGGTGCACAATTTAGTAACTTACCAAGACCCTGCCACAATTTTTTTTTTTTTCCTGTACCAGGCAGCCATCAAATGCAGTCATTAAGCTGCTGAGCTATATCCTCAGCCCTCAAGATTTAAAAAGGGCTGGGAGCAAAGCTCAGTATAAAGACCTTGCATTCAACCCATAATATCCCTATATTGGTTGATTCTTTGTGTCAACTTGAACTGTTTAAGAATTTAACTAAAGGACTGAACAAGAAGCCAAGGTCCATGCTTAGAAACATCCTAAGCAAGAAGAAGCATGGAGACTATGGGAAGCTACACCAGTCCTTGGGGTGGGAGCCTGCTTTCAATATAAAGGAGGAAAAAAAGGCTTGTTCTCCTCACTTTTGCTCTTGTTGCTTTTACTGCCTTGAACTGTTGCCCAGTGCCTTACCATCAGGCCTTGGAGCTAGCCGATTATGGATTAAAACCTCCGCAAACTGAGATAAACCTTTCCTTCTTTAATTTTGAGTGTTGGATAAATTGTCTCAGCAACTAGAAAAAAGTAACTACCATAATCCCCCACCCAAAAAAAAAGTATATAAATATAAATATATATAATATATTTCCAGTGCCGAAGTTTATACATTTAAAGTTAACATTTGGTGAGACAGGAACCTAGGGCCTTGCTCATGTTAGTTAGGTAAGTGCTTCCCTGCCTTTTATCAGTTTTTAGAATCTAAGTCTCGGCTGATTTACCTAACTGGTCTTAAATTTGTTCTCCTCCTGCCTCAGCGTCCCAAGTAATTTGAGATTATGTGCATGCACCACACTGTCCAGAATAAATTAATTGTTTTAAAGTGCCCAAATTTGTATTAAATGTTGTCTGTAGGCCTAATAAAGCTTTAAAAGTAGGTAACTCTAATAAAAGCAGCAACAAAAATTCTGAGAGGCCTCCACCTAGAGTTCACAAAAACAAGTTTCCAGAACTCTAGGTTTAAGACTGGTATTATGTATGATTAAATTTTAAAAACAAAGCTTTATTTTTCCAAAGTACCAATCTAACTCATGCTACAATGCTCCAAGTCCCATGGGACAAGCTAAAATTGCTGAGATAGAAATAATCCTCTTGCTCTCTCCTTTTTTTAGCTGAACCGGGTATTGAACTCAGACCCCTGCACCTGCCAGGGAAGCACTTATTCTACTGAGCTATCTCCCCGGCCCCTCTCCTATCTTATTTTGAAACACAGGAATGTTCACTCTGAAGATAGTTCCAATCATACAGAAATGGCCTGAATTCCAAGTTGTTAAAATGTTACTGTCTTCCTTTATGGGCAATGTGACATCAAGTAGTTATTGGTATTTTTAAATGTTGGTAACCTAACACCTGAACTCATATGGAATTGCTCGTTTTAATTAACTGTTTTAATTTAAAGTCTTTTTACTATTTTACTGTTACTGAACACCTATATAAATGTGGTACTGTTATAGATATCCTCCAAGTTAACTTTGCTATCTCTAGAGCAGCTCTTGCTTAACACTGATGTGATTCTCTACACTTTCATTTAAATCTGCCAACCTTAGCTTCCCTATGCAATTTGCTTGTACTCAGCAGGGATGAATGGCTCTGACAAAACTAATTATCAGAAAGCACAAGGACCTTTCAAGTAGATTAAGGCACATTGTGATAATGTAAAGGGATTACATAAACTAATAAAGTTAAATTCTCACAAGAATTTAGAGATGGTGTCTCAGTTACTTTCTTACTCATTGCTGGGACAAAATACCCAACACTCAAAATTTAAGGAAGGAAAGGTTTATTTAGCTGAATTTGTGGGGGTTTCAGTCTATACTTGGCTGGCTCCCAGGCAGAGTGGCAAAGGCAGAGAGCAGCAGTTCATGACAGCAGAAAACAGTGAGAAAGAGCAAAGGGAAGGGCAGCAGCAGCTGCTTGTAGCCAGCCTGTCTCCCCTCCTTATATTATAAACAAGCTACTCTGGGGCTGTGGGTGTAGAACTCATACAATGTCCATGCTAGAGCATGAGGGTATTTACAAACTAAGAATCCTGGCTCTCTGGTTGATCATTTCATTAAATTTCTACACTTCTCAATCTGTCAAGCAGTACAGACAGGAAGGACAGAAAGAAAAATGAAATAGGAAGATGGTATTAAAAAAAAAAATAGGAAGAAAAAAAATAGGAAGATAGTAATATGTAGGTATATTCTCAAGGAAAGTAAGTGTAGCATTTCTTACTAAGACATAATGACTTAAAACACAATTGTGATTTTTTTTTGTTCCTTTCCTAATTTTCAGGGTGGAGAGATATAGGAAGAAAAAATAAAAGATTAACTGATCATTATCTAGGGTGTAGGCAAAAAGAAAAGAAAGTTGATAATGCAATGACTAAAAATAGAATTGAAAGAAAACAAAGTAAGAAAAGCATACAGGGTTAGGCCTAAGAATCAAGTCACTAAGGATTCTGCCCAGGTGCTAAACAAATAACCTACCCTCATGATGACAGTGGTCCTTGCTCCATACTCTGATCAGAGTTAAGCCTTACCTACAGGGTTCTCAGAAATCCTTCAGTTGCTAGAGGTTAGGCACACACCACATAAAAAAGTACCAGACTGCCTATAATGATCATTTATGACTCCCCTTTATGCTGATAGAACAACTACTGACTCTCAGATCAACCCAGTTTGTTTTTTACTTTCCCTATAAAACCAAGCTGTAAGAAAAGGTTAGGGAGATGATATCTTTTTTAAGTGTGTGTGTGTGCGCGTGTGCGTGCGCGTGTGCGTGTGTGCGCACGCATGCACATATGCATCTGCACTTCCTGATCCTATTTCTGCTTTGAGAAAAGGAAAATAGGTAATGATGTATTCAAAAACTCAGGGTTAAGAAAACTAATGACAAGACTTATATGCTCCTAAAAACAGTAGGTCCATAGTATGTATGACAGATATCAGTTCCTAGAATCCCAAACAAAAAGAATAGCAGTCTTCCTCAAGCATAACAGAAATCAAGAAACGAGGAGCATAGAAAAGCCTTGACTAAGCAATAGCGTAGTAGATAGATCCAAAAATCACAACAAAGAAGTTTATAAAATGCCTGTGAACACAAACTGATACTGCTTTGGTTTTGAAATGAAGAAAATGTATGGGGCACAGGAATAAAATGTAGAAATAGAAAAAATGCGGAAACTAATGTGGAAAAGGCATGCCCACAATCCTAGCAGATAAGATTCCTAAATTCTCCATCATCAATTCTCAAGGTTTCTGGATGGCTCCACTGAGGGATCAGAGGGTAGCACAGTGAAATTAAGGGTAAAGTAGGTTACTCATATTCTATGATGCACAGGTATATCCTTAGCTGCCTGAACAAAAATCAGGAGTATTCCAAGGTGAAACAGGCAAGTTCCCTGGTCAGAAATTATGGCATGAATATAATGAAACTCTGCAGGGTGATGGATCCAATAACTATACATGATACCAATGTAAAGCATTAGAGATTGTTCCAAGCACTGACATATGATATAGAATAAAATGATATAAACTACCAAAAATTAATTTATTATTAACAAAAAGTATCATTTTAATTACCAACCAAAGTCACAACATTAGAAGACATTAAATTTACTCCTCATCAAAGCAACATGTGGGCTAGCCTGATAGCTCAGTGAATTTAAGTACCTGCTTAGGCAGAGCACGGCAGCTGGAGTTGGATCCCTATTGTGCTGCCCTGAGATACTATATTATTTTGACATAGGTATAATAACGGCATTTTAAAGATGAGTTTGGGAACTGAGGTTGTAGCTAGGAGTTAGAGCATATGCTTAGCTTGTGCAAGTCTTCAAGTTCAATCACCAACACCAAAACAAAAACAGATGTACAGTGCCTGTGATCTATAGTCAACAATCTACTATGCCATAGCAAACTGTGTTCATTAAAAATTCCTTGCTAGGATGCCTTGCCCTCCTTAAGCTAGAATTTGTTAAAAGAATATAAAAGAGGATACACTCAGATCCAAAAGTGTCCCTACTATTCTGGCCCCTACAAATAAACATGCTGCTTTTCCAGAACAAATGGTCCAGAATCCAGTGCTAAGGAAAAGCTGAAAAATCCCAGAGAAAACTGCAGCATATCAATACACAGTATCACTTTCCTCTGGGCCATGAGCTCTCTTAGGAATTTTTATTCTCCTGATCTGCAAACAAAGAGTCCATATCCTAGATAAGCAGATTGCTAAAGTCTTACACATAGATAACAAACAAAATTCCCACCACATATCAAAGCAGATGGCAACATTAGGCAATAAATAGCAAAACAAAAGCCAGGTACAGCAGAACATGATGGTGCACACCTGTAATCCCAGTACTCAGCAGACTAAGGGAAGACAAATGCTGCAAGTTTGAGGTTAGCCTGAGCCACATAGTGAGTTCAAGGCCTACCTGAACTACACAACAATATTGTCCCAAAAAAATAAAATGAAATATCCAAAAGCAAGGTATAATTTTAGGAATGCTGATCAAAGATGCCAAATTTTCAGTTAAGTAAATTGTTTTAAATTATAAAAATATGATTATAGTAAGACCAAAAAAAAAAAAAAAAAGAATGCTGATTCTTAACTGTAAAGTAATACAAGTCTTTAAAATCAATTTAGGGCTGGACAGATAGTTCAGCAGATTAAAGCGCCTATTTGGACAGACAAGGGATGGGGTTCGATCCTCAGCATGCCTTGCCTGCCCCGCCCACATGATGAGACTGTGATTGAGACTGGGCATGGTAGTGTGCACCTGTAATTCCAGCACTTGGGAGGATGAAAACAGGAGGATCACGAGTCCAATCTGTGTAATGAGACCCTGTAGATCCTGTACTAAATACAAATAAATAAATAATCAATTTAATGAATCCTCAGTTATGCCTTAGCCAAAATTTTGAAGCTTAAAATCACAAATGACAAATCTTCACCTCAGTGCCCATGACAATAAAAAGAGTGCAAATCTGATATAAAACCAATTTCAGAGACACAACAAGACACAATCATAGAAAATATGCAGGAAATACATCAAATATTAGTTCAGATGTTTCCCTTGAGGAATGAGGTATGAGGAGCCAGTTTTCTTCCACATAAAACTATACTTCCAGGTCCCAAAATTTTCTTAGGTCAATCAAATGATTGTAGCAGGTTTCAAAGAGCATGTATCTAGTGTTATGTTCAGAGACAAACAGGGACTAAAATTTACCTACAGTAACCATTTCTAATTGGCCTACTTGGATCCCTAATGTTTTCTCCAAGCTGGTGCTGGCCTCACATATGGGTCAGTAGGATCTTGCTTCCTAAACTCTGTGTACAGGTGCATGCTAAAGACTAAACTTAAGACTTCATGCACACTAGGCATATGCTCTTCAACAGAGCTACATCCCGAACTCATCCCTCTTCATCAAGCACAATCATATTGATTTTAGCTGTTTTATTTATTTGGTTCAACATATAATTCTGTTAACTCCAAAGAACCCAGAATCTGAAAAGCCATTCATCCAGTTTAACAGTAAAGTTCTAAACCAAAGATAACTAGAAAATAGCCACATATGGAATGTGCTCACTCCACTTTTTTAAATATGAAACACCATAGCTGGTAAAGTGACATTAAGAAACATAAAAACAGGCTTGATTAGATTTCTTAATCAAGTCACATTATCTGGCCAAACAAACATACAATGGATTCTATTCTCTATTCAAAACTCGAGGGCCAAGGAGATGGCTCAGTGGAATAAGCACTTCCCTGGCAAGTGCAAGGGCCTGAATCCAATCCCTGGTTACACACACACACACACACACACACACACACACACACACACAAACTCAAGCCATGAGTTCTACATTCACAAGTATTCTGGATAATCCGAAATCATCACTATCATCTTTCAGTTGCCTAACAAATCATACTATGTACCAAAAAGAAGCTGTTCAACATTATGGCTAACTTTGTCAAATATTCTACTCCCGGGCTGGTAAGACAGCTCAGTAGACTACGAGCTTGCTTACATAAGCACGGAGCCAGGGTTCCCTGGCACCACATGCTGTGCTAGCCTGACTCCCTGGGTGTACTGAGCCAGCAATGGACTCTGGGCATGCTGGCACATGCCTGTGATCCCAGCAATAGTGAGGCTGAAAACAAGAAGAGTCCAAGCTGAGCAGTGAGATCTTGCAAAAAGCAACAACAAAAGCCTAAAAAATTATATTTTTCTAGTGTTTTCAGAACAATACACAAGAGTAATACATACACACTAAAATGAACCTCCTCCATTGTTGGCCATTATAATCTCTACCAAAATCATCAGCGGAGAACTTCTGACAGAAGTGGCATGGTCCCTGCATTGGTGGGAAAATAAGCCAACCTATACATTCCCAATCCCTGATTTCCCATACTTGCCTTACCATCTGTATGAAGGAGGCCTACTTAACCAAGAAAAGAGAACCCAACACTGCTCAAGAAAGGGCTGGTCTGTGGCCTGGGCCACTCACACTGTCAGTAAAGTGAACTACACCCTCCTACCAACCAGAGGAGTTACACTAGGTCTTGATTCCAAGTCAAGGATATTGAAGTTAAAACTTCTATCATACATCAAATAACCAGGAAGGACCAGAAACACATAAACCAATGAATGAGGACAGATAAAAAGAGAGGAGCAGAAAGTTAAAGAAGTAAGATAAGTGAGAAGGATAACCAGTTATGAGAAAACAGCCAAAAGCCCTCACACACAGGATCATATCACTGGCTCAGTCTGGCCTAAGGGCCTACACTTTAACCCAGATGATTTATAAAAGTCATCATAGTAATCCATAGCAATAGCCTTAACATAGCGCATGCCTGTAATCCCAGCACTGGGGAGGCTGAGGCAGGAGGATTGTTGTGAGTTCGAGACCAGCCTGAGCTATAAAGTGAGCTTAAGGCCAGCTTGAATTGCATAGTGAGACCCTGTCTCAAAAAGACAAAAAAAAAAAAAAAAAAAAAGAACTTCAACAGATTTTCAACAGGATGGCCAGTACCTGAATTCAGCCTGAGATGTGCAATCCTAGCACTGCTTCTCAGTATCTCATATGTAGAAATTCTGTGTTTCCTCAAGATTTGGGTAGTATAAAAAAGGTCACAAACATGAGGAGAACTTGCTACGGTGACCTACTTCACTCCACTCACCCTCTTTTCTCCAGGGTGTCTTTTCTTGCTTTTTCTCCTTCCTCTCAACCAAGTTCACCCTGCCGGGCCAATTTCTCACTCTTCACTTTTACTTTCTGAAGTAAACTTTGATTCATCCAATTTTTTTTCAAAATTAGAGGAACCTGGACTCTTACTCCTGAGGGAGAAGAAACCCAGAACTGAGTACCACTTAGTTGGCAAAAGCCCCTTTTAGAAGCTGGCTGCCCAGCAACAACATGACAGTTAAAAAACAACAAAGAAGATGGAACACTAAGCCAGTAGACTTACTGTAAGCAGACAGCTTGAGCTACACAGAAGAATTAATAAAAACTGCACAAAAAGGAGAAAGGAAAAATCATAACTTTAACAAAACTACAGCTTCAGAACACAAGCTCAGCTTATTTTTTTCTCATCTGGAACATATTTTTTCTTGTCTAATAAGCCTAGACAATTCCATTTTACCTGCAAAGGATTCAGCAATTCCTTTTTTTTTTTGGCTTAAAAATTTTTCTCTCACACCTATGACTCTACAACTTGTAAATTAGGCCACCACTCAAAACATAAAATCGATATTACTCTGGGTAGACCAGGGCCCCCTCCCCCGACACACACACACTAGACTAAGACCAAGACTACAGATAATCAAACTCCATAGATTTCTACTGCCAAAAACACACAAATATTCTCATCTCCAAATGGTAATGTGCCTCGCTGCTCTGAGCACTCCCAGTTCACTCCTAAGTGCATCTTAACTAAGCCTGATAGACCCTTCTTATGCTACTTTTTCATGCAACATGAATATTCTTTAGATTCTACAGTGGGCTTCAATGAACCTTCAAACATATTCTGCAGGTAAAGGAAGCAGTAAATTGCTTACTTCAGCTTTGGGAACCTTTCAGACTTAGCCTGTGACAAGATGCAGACCACACAGTCAACCATTCCTTCTATTAGTAATCTGTGTTTATAATTCCACGCAATTTCAGCCCACAGGTCTGAAATGTGACATTCCATCTATTCTTTCTTTCCTATCAACAGTGTCCCAGGATTTTCTTTTCTTTGATATCCTAATTCTGATCACCTATTCACTAATGCTTTGGGCGTTTCTCCCAGATTTGAATTTATTTAACTCTAGCTCAGAAACCTAATCCTGATTGCTTCTTCAAACACTGAGTCTGAATCCTGAATTTACCACAGCATAAACCCTTTGAGATAGATATCCAGAAATACCTACACAGCCTTTAGAGGACAGTGACTATTCACATCTCATCTTCATTTTTTTTATTCAGTGATTACCTCACAATCATACAGAATGGGGCATCAACCCTCATGTTTACTGTGGAATATTTGTACTACCTACGAAATGGAAATAACCTAAGCATCCATTAATGAATAAACAAAACATAGTACATAAACTCCATGAACACTATTCAGCCATTAAAAAAATGAAATCCTATGTGTCATGAAAATGTGGATGGAAACGGAAATAGAAATCATTATGTTAAATAAGCCAGGCATGTAACGGAACAATTAATACCACATGATCCTATTCACAATATATTCACTATGTGAATAGGATCCTATGTGAACTATGAAAAGGCTAATCTTGGAGCTGCAGAGATAGCTCAGCAATCTACCTGCTTGTCTGGCAAGCACCAGGACCCAGATTCAATGCCCAGTGCCTCATGCCGTTCTAGCGCAGAAACCTGGGTGTACCATGCCAGCCACCAAAACCAGGGGCACTCCTAGTGCTGGGGAGACTGAGACAGGAAGATCACTATGAGTCCAAACACATAAATAAAAGATTTTTAAAAAAAAAAGTTAATCTCACATAAGTTAGATGATTGTACCAAAGGATGGGAAGAAAAGAGACAGAAGAGGAGAAGCTGACTAATGGACACTAAATTAAGAGTTAGGTAGAAGAGGCTCTGTTGTGTTACTGTACAACAGGGAAATTGTAATGTGCTTAACAATGAAAGAATTTGAATGTTTTTACAATAAAGATATGATGATTGAGTAGACATGTTTAACCTGATTTAATTATTATACAATGTCTGCATGTATCAAAACATGGCAGTATCCCATAATTGCAAATATTTTAATGTTTTAGTGTTTAAGAACTAATTACATTTTAAAATGAAACATCGTTATTTGTAGAGGATGATGATCAAAGTTAACTATCTAGCCAAAGTTGATTCCCCATGAGCTTGAGAAGCCACAGTACTGACTATAGCTTTGTCTTAGGCAGACCTTTGGCTACAGTCTGCCCTAAGAAGATAATCTACTAGTATTCTCCCATCAGCTACAGAGTAATAGCCTTTTTCTTAGGCATGTGCAGCTAAAGCAGAGAGAAAGTGTCCACATGTTAGGTCCTAACATAGAACCTCCCTGGCAGCCCAGAAGACTGTCCTTAGGCTCCACAGAACACGTTTTGAGTTCTGCTGCATCTAATTATATCTAAAGTCATTAAATCTGAGATAATTATTTCTGATAACTAAGAAAGTCATCTTTTCAAACATTTCTTACATGTGGAAAAATAAGTTTGGGGAAGGGATTCCACAAAACTAAACAAAAAAGGAATCAAAAAAGAATAAAATAGGCTAATTGTATAGTTCAGTTTTATATAACTAATGCAAATAAGTCTCAAAAATAATTTCAAAAAAGATGTGGTATTTTTATACAATGGAGTATTACTCAGCCATAAAAATGGTAAACTTGAAGCATTTATATTTAAATGGATGCCACTCGAACATATATTCGTAAGTGAAATAAACCAGACACACATGTGCAAATATCATATAGTCTCCCTAGTGTAAGAAATTAAAAGAAGAAACACAAATAGTAAGGTATAACAACAACTAAAAGGAATTTAGACAGAGAGGGTAAACTGAACTGCATATATTGCAGGGTAATAATCAGCTTCACTTCTGGATGATTAACAACCTACATTTGCAGATCAAAAATTGGAGAAATGGAAGGGCTGCAAAGTCAGCCAACATTTTGGCCCTAGCCTTTCAAGGTCAGTGAAGACTCAGAACATAAGAGAACCTGTACTGTAACATCATGGAACTCAGTTGTGCTACAAGCTTTCTGATCAAGGAGATTATGGAGCCACAGAAGAATGTGATCAATGATATATAGTGTGCCTAAAGTCACATGAAGAGAAAACATTCTCTCAGGCTTTCACAGAGAGCAAATTGGGCAAGCAATGGCTCTGACTCATCCACATGGCTAACACTGACAAAGGATCTACAAATTGAGGTACAGGATAAATCCTGAGAGAACTTGACTGACCTCATCAGACACAAAAGTTATATTTTTTGTTATATAGGTCTTGCTTTATCTCAGTCTTAACCATCCAGGAGAAAAGTATAAAAATGAGGTATATAAAATAAAGCCGTAACAATGAGCTTTAAATACCTCTAGTCAACAACTTCTTTATATAACCCACTACTATTGTGGACTGCTTAAGTGTGTTTGGATTGTTTCACTGAATTCAAGCACCTATAATAATTGAATGACAATAGAATACCCATCTCTGACAAAACTAAACAAAAAAAAGGGGCCCATTCCGTATTTGCATATACAGTACAGTTAGGATAAATATGCAGTACTTTCACATTATTCTATGAGATGAAAGATTTGCACTAATAGTGTTTAGACAGGATATCCTGTCTGCTTCTTGTACTATGGATAACCACTAGGAAGATAGCAATGTAAAAAGTATTAATTATTGAAACTGTCCTATAATTCAGCTTTAAAAAAAAAAAAGGTATACAGCTACATTCTCTTAATTCACTAAATAGAGGCATCTGCCCTAATAGTGTTTGTAAATAGAATATTATGTATGCACCTTGTACAACAAAAAACGACTATGAAAACAATATGCAATATATTAATGACTGAATCTGTTCTATTAATTTGATTTGAAACTATCTCACTGCTATCTGTTCTACAATAAAATTATGGAAAATTAAAAAAAAATTTCAAAGGTAGATTTAACATCTAATAGCCTTTCTATATTACCAAAAAGTATGTTGAAACACTAGAACAGAACTACTTTGTGTTTTCTCACTTCACCAATAGAAATACAAAGATCTGATCTGTTGTGAACCACTGTCTCATAGTTCCTTTAACTGTGACATATCAAATCTAAATTCTCCTTAACTATATATTGCTTCCATATAATTACGCTTGTCAAGCTGGTCTATATACCTACATGATGAGGAAATATATGCTCTCAGGTGTAGCAGAATATTATGCTTCTCTAAAGAAACTAACAATACATTTTTAAATTCATAGTCATCAACTGGTGTCAAACTTTAACATGTACTGAGGCACTTCCAGTATTAATGAAATCACACAATCCAATGATACAACCTATCTATATATCTATATGTTGACTGACGTATCAGAGTGCCACTCTCCCTCATCCCAAACTGCTATGCGGGCTCAAGTATTTAAGACAATAAACAAAGATACTGCCACTACAGGGTATAGTAACCAGTCTGTGTCCATAACTACCTTTTGTAGCAATCCTTAACAGGTGAAGTACACATAAGCATCCCATAGGGGCTCTCAGGGAAGCCACCAACAAAATTGTACTATAAATGTGCTATTTTTATTCAAATTCCTCCAAAAACTCAAACAAATTTATCATGAGAAAAATTGTATTAAATGTCAAAATAAAGTATCTTCTTTACCTTTAAAACTTTTTAACTATAGTCACAAGTCTACCTACATTACTAAAACAATTTATGGTGGTTACAAATACAAACTAAAAAAGCAGGAAATAATTTAAATTACATTCCCTTGCATCTAAGAGAAAAGTTTAGAGCTTTATCTGTGTAAAAAAGTTTTTCCCTTCAGACATAGTCAACTGAAACTTGATGTCATAGACAGTACATAAGAACAATGCAACATCCATGAAGAGTCTAAATAAAATGACTCTTCCTATTTACACTGCAGTTAACACAAAATAACACAGAAAATCATTTCACATTCCAACAAAAACAATGTTCTTTCTCTACAGATAATCCAGAGCAGAAGTATATCTTTAAAGGTCCACACACAGGTTGCATGCAAAAATATGCATATTTAAATCCTCCTCTAAAAGTCTATAGTTCCCACCATACTGGAAATACACAGTAAAAAAATCCATAGAAAGAATCAGAAACTTTCCCTGTCACTTCCTATGGCCCAGCAGCAAAGACAAGACAGATGCTCAACAATGGAGATTTAGTTACAGTATGATTTTGTTCACAAGAAACCATGACACAGAAAATATTTTAAATTACTATGATAGAAACCCATTCCCAAACATCAAGCAAAAAACTGGGACTCCTTCTCTCATCCAAGCCACATGGACAAAACTCAAAATAGAAGATTAATAGGAACATGATTAAATAAAACTGCAAAGACATTCTTAACTAAGCCCACTGAAGGTATGGTTACATCTTTCCTTTCCCCTTTTTTCTTTTTAAAATGCCCCCACATTGCTGATTTTCCTGACATATCTTACAGAGACCAAATATTTTTCAAACATCTGTACAAACATATAAGTACAGTTACAAAAACTCAGGCATCAGATGAGCTCCATCAGTTCATTATAGGTATTAACAAGCCTGCTGGGTACAAAAGCCCACTCTCCATTTTTGGCCTTTTTTTTTCTTTTTACGATAAATGAACACATTAAATGGCATGACACTTACAATAGCACAGAATGTGACGGCATTATCACAAAGTATGCATATTAGTACACTTTAAAACCAGGGAACAGGGCAGTACTGAGTAGAGATGAAATAAACAAACAGAAGCCGAGCCGGTCAGGACCGAGTAAGGTTGAGGTTAGTGGCAACAGCATGTGTGTGGTTTCCAGGAAACCTTCAGTAAGACTGCTGTTAGCCCTAGCCCCGCACCTTGCCCAGCCCAGTGTGCTGCCTCTTCCTCCAGCTCCCGCCTGGCTTAGAGCAGCACTGCCCTGCTCCCAGGGGTGCAGCCGCCCAGCCTGAACTCACCTTGGCAGTAGAAGAGCCGGAAGTTTAAAACCTGTTAACGCATCATGCCAAGTGTAATGAACATGCACACTTCATACACTCATGTTTTCAGAGAGAAAATGTACCACAAATAAGACTACCTCTACACAAATACCCTCAAGGAAGTCAGAGAAGTAATTTCTAAAACACCTATATTTGTAGAAATGTAAGAAAAGTACAACAGTGGTACTGATGCACCACAAAAATAAAAATAAGTTACCTAATGGATTAAAGTACCAAAAATAATCATGGCATCACCTACTTTAACTGCCATTATTTGCCCACTGGGTTTGTGGACCATTTTGTTGACAGAACCATAAGCTCCTCGTCCAATTTCTCCAAGGTCTTTCAAGTCCTCTGCAGTGAAATCCCAGTGTTGTTCAGGGGAGATCTTCAGTTTTCCTGATGACTCAATGCTGTGTGTTCTCAGTCTTTCTCTGTTAAAATATTGGGAAGCAATTTTTCCACATTTTAAATAGGTTTTAACTTTTTTCTTTTAGCTAATAGTGATCACTGTGTGGGAAAATTTGTTTTTAAGTAACTTATAAGAAATAGTCTGACCTCCAGGTTTTTGAAGCTGTTTGTGTCATCTTATATTTTCACATAATGAATTAAGAAAAACCTACACTTAGGTAGCCAATAGGTACAACTGCAGTGACATTCATAAACTCAAATTTCCACTTATTGATGAACCTAATGCCATTGGCCAGTTTTCATTGCCATTGGCCAGTTTTCATTCCCAAATATCAAATCTTTCGAACTTTGCAAAAATGTACTATCAAATGAGAACCCTAGGAGCTGTAAATGTCATTGCCAAAAAAAGGCTTCCTTTATGGGCCCTACATTAGTTATTCCAGGGCCTCAATATTTAGTAAGTAAAGCCATTCCTGAAATTTGCAGCAGGTAGGGAGGTATTTTTAAATTCCAAAGTGCAGGTATCCTACAACAATGAGATCAGACTATCTGGGGACAGAAATCAGAAAGAAATATTCTTTAAAAAAAAAACAGCAGATTTCAGCAATATCTGAGAACTATCTCTTCTACTGTCCTATTCTCTCTAAGACCATGAATAGTTAAGTGAAAATCCACCTGGCTCTGTGGGGAACATACTATTCAAAATTTAACCTTTCAGTCTTTCAAATGTAGGGCAATGCACCAAAAAGCAAGTTACTCATGGAAAGGAAGTTAACTTTACTACAGATTTGCATTAAATAAAATACTACCTTCAGAATCCCAAACTGGTAATCAAAATTTTTAACTTCTAACCATATCTGTATGAAAGGTCAACCCAAGGAAAATTAAAAATCAATGTTTCTCCCCAACGTACACACACTCCAATGTGTAAGAAAATTCTGTATTAATTTAGCAAGCTAGATATATATTCTGTGCAACATATTAAATGATCAGAATTTCCTTTTTCTGTTTTGTTAGCATATGTTTGTAGTACGCAAAAATTGCATTCACTGTAGGGGATTGGTACATGTATATAACACATTCTGAGACAAGACCTTACTCTGTTCCAAGCTTGCCTCAAACTTGAAATTCTGTCTTACCCTTCCTGAGTACCAGGATTATAGGCATGCATCATCAATTATTTAATACTTTGATGTTGTAGTTTAAATAGGAAAAGTTTATGTTTTCAATTATTTATTTTCTTCTTTCCAAAACTGTGGAATTGTTTTCCTAATTAAACTTTTCAGTAGCTACTTCTAAGGTTCTCAAAATTTTTAGAATGTTAAACTCTCTCTCCACAACAGTTACATATAGCTAATAATACCGACCCAAGGTTACACCCTAAAGATTAGTGCACTTTGTATGTGAGTAACACCTTAGTGAACTGGTGACCCAAAGAGCATATTCTCAAGTTGTAGTATTAATAATTCAACAAACCAGCCTCCTTTAAGACAAACACTTTTCACTTCAGTTTAAAATACTTCCATACACAATATTTGATACACTAGCATCCAGAGTCATCAGAAGCCCAGCAATCAGTGGCATAAATGACCATTTGTATAGAAGTGAAGCCAGAACTGACCTCTGAAATGGAAATCAGATCTAAATGAAAACAAAAATTATTTTAGTTATCTTTAAATAGACACATGAAGCCAGAGGATATTCTAATGTAAAGAAATTTCACATATAATGACTATTGCTTTATGAGCATTGGCAAGTAAAAACCATCTCAATGGCTAACTTTAATCACCATACAGCACCAGCCTATAGCTCAGGGTAGCTGAAGAGTTAACCAAAATTACATCTATGGGCTATACCTGTAATCTTGGCTACTCGGGAGGCTGAGGCAGTAGGATCACATGTTTATTGCCTTCTGGGCAATCTAGCAAGACCATGTCTCAAAATAAAAAAAAGGATAAGGATGTAGCTCAGTGGTACAGTCCCTGGATTCAATCCCCATTACCAGAAAGGGAAAAAATATAAATCAGAATCAACATTTTGTAACTTTTCAATAATGTAAGGCTTGTGACAGTGAATGGAGGCACACCTTATAGCACATGTGTTATTTTTTCTTTTAAGACAAAAATGTTAACATATCAGTTTGTTTGTTTGTTTGTTTGTTTAAATTAAAACATTATTTAGGTTTAATTTCAGTGCTGGCACTGCAATCAGTAGGGTCTAGGGTTGCAGTCTGGGCACTTGTCTCTGAAAGGTTCACCATCACTATTCTACAATTCCCAGTATTCTCAACTTGCTCGTTTTAATCTTAAAGAAAGATAAAGTTACCCTACTTCTCCTAGGGATAGCACTTTTCCTGATAAAGAGACTACATTTTATCAAAAAACAGGTCCTAAATATTCCTAATTTTTTCCCATTATTTTCTGTGACTACTTTATACAGATCACCCTTATCTGCCTTCAGTGAATATTCTATAGAATTGTGACTCCAAGCTCCTTATCAACTTGGCAAATTTAACCAAGAACACCTGTGGCAGTAATCACCAGCTACTAAATCCCTGTTCCCCTTCAATGTTCCTAATAGATCCTCTTTTATTTAGGGTAGCAACACAGCCCCACTGAAAAGCTATACAGTATAGTACAGTACTATTTCCCAACTACTAGGGACTAAACTGTATTCCTCCTAAAATTCTCAAACTGAAGCACTGCCAATGTGACCATACTAAAGAAAGGACCTATAAAAACTAAAGTTTAAATGACATTAGGTCCCTGATGCAACTGCTTAACTGGTCTTAAGAGGAGACAACAGAGAGTTCATTTTCTTTCCACAGTCACACACATATAAAACAGCCATATAAACATCCACTAATATGGTAACAAACTGCAAGCCAAGGATTTCACAATGGATCCTACCTTGATTTTGGACTTCACAGACTCTACAAATTGTGTAAAATAAATGTACATGGCTTAAACTACCCCAAGCCAAGGTATCAACAGTTTTTGCAGTTATTTTTGAAAGGAACTGACACAGCTAAAAACAAAGAAAGGCCTTTTTCTCTCCCTGTCCCTATTCTCTTCCATGTTGCCTAAAATATCAGTAACATCTAGAGCTGCAGGAACACTTCATGTCTTTCAATATAGGAAAAAGAGGAACATAAAAACACTCTAGACTCATGAGGGTCAGGATGATTACCTTAACCTGCCTAGTTCCAGTCCTATAAAGAGGACATAAACTATCTGGTTTAATCCACCATTTGTTTTTGACCTTCATGTTTCTATGTAAACAAACTTGCTTTTAATTAACATATTACCTATTTCCCAGTGGTTCTCAATAAAGAAGGTAGTACTGCATGTCTCAGCATCTGAAAGTGAAAAGGCAGGAGAAAGGAAGCACTACACTGCACTGTGCCCATCACAATGACTGGGAAATATGATTAATATTTAGTAGCCGGTGGTCAGTGATGCTAAACACCTTCACATTAACAGATCATTCCAACCAAAAGTACTTCACTGAATAGAATTATTAACTCTCCTATCCCAGATTACTTAAAGCTTTACTAAATCTCATATCTAATAATCCTTGATTCCCACAGACTTAGCAGTTCCATGTTCTAGAAAAGGCAGACATATTCATACAGAGAAAAACAACACAGATGCTATGGGTAACCAAATGAAGTAAAATATGCATTTTCAAACATGTAATTTTTATAAAATTATAGGTATTCTTAACACAGGGGCTTGAGTACATATGCACAGGTCTTACTAAAGTACAATTTAATGCAAGGATATATTTTGAAGTCAAGAACTTTTCTAGTTATTTAAAATCTGAAAACTTTCATCTTTGAGCCTACATGTTTTTATATTGAAAAATTTCCTGATTATTTCTCTTCTGAACCGAAGTGATCAATGGCCCATTTACTATTTGATTGTACAGAAAGTCAAATTAATTTTAAAACAAGTAAGAATATCATAAAATAATATTCCAGAACATTAATTAGACTGGGAGTGAAAAAAGCTATAGCTAGATCTAATGTGCTTAATAAAGCTACCCAAATTTGTATGTGTGTGTAGTCTTTTTTCTTTTCTTAAGAAATAATTGCATGGCAAAGGTTACTAGGAACAGCTCTAACTGCACTCTGCTCTTCCATCCCCACCTGGTACCATGTTCAACTACATCTCTGTTGCCAACTCAGTAGCAAGACAAGTACTTGAATTTCTTTTTCCAACCCTATTACTCCAAAAGCCCTTCTAAAATTACACAGGGAAAACATAAATACAAAGCAATCAATACAAGAAGAAATCTAAAACCTTGTAGAAGATCTCCCACACACACACACCAGTTAGTACACTTCAGTCTGTTAGTTGCTCAGGTAACAGTTCCTGTTCTGGTTCTAGTTCCACTTACTTTTGTTTCTTAGAAACAGCTGCTCGCTCAGATGCATAGCTGGTCACTATCTGTAAAACACCAATCCCCATTTGATAAGCCATTCTGCCTCTGTACTTCCTGCTTGCTTATCCCATATAAGCCCTAGACCACCAGAGGTCAGGACCTGACATTTTGGGAACAATCACAATCAGTGCTTGTAAATGTAAATAAAATTCTAGGTGTCACTTTGGTGTTTCTGCTTGCTGTTGCATTATGCATACAGATTACAAAACTGACATGCTAATTACTACTTTACAGATTTCACATAAAATATTTTAACACAGTAGTCAGTGAATAATCTGTATCACTACTGTAACAGTAGTACATCAGGTCTGAACTGGTTTTAGAGCATCCAAAGCCAAAATGCCTGAAGACTAGGTGCCTCATCAATGGTACCTTTCTCCTCACTCCAGTTTCAAAAACTATAATGTTCATTCTTTTCAACTGTATTCTATTACTTGTACAGCTAATAGGACAGTGAATAAGTATCAACTGCTAATATGGTACCGTTCAACCTTCTTGGTTCAAGCATTTATCTTGTTATTGCAGCTTTCACTAACAAATTCTTTACAACATAAATCCTTGTTCAGCACTGCAATTATTTTTCCAATTTGTTTTTTACCTTCTCAACATAGTTATGAATTTATACAAGTAAAATAATTCAATAATGTATATACCCTCAGTCATCCCCTCCACACTCTCATCTTTTATTGTCATTTAGTATCTTTTATGCCCACATCTGTAATGAGGATTTCACTCCCACTGCATTTTAGGATTTCTAACAATCTCATTTCATGTCACCTTTTCAATAATACTGTCACCTAGTCATTCAAATCTGTTCTCGCCTCAAGAGTTTCCAGTCCTTTTTTATAAATGTCATGACATCTACACTATTAAGAATGTCAATTATTACGTTTTTCTTAAATATTTTGAATCTTACAAAATATCTTAGAGTTGTCCTTTCTCAAAGTCATCAAAATATTATTCCTACTTCCTTAACTTCTGCTCTGACATTAGTGTCAATGCGGCATCTGTGTGTGTGTGTGTGTGTGTGTGTGTGTGTGTGTGTGTATACATATATATGTAAAACACCAAGTACCAAGCAGTAACAGGCAGCTCACCTTGTGGTCAAAGAGGATCTAGAATAATCCTAGCAGCACTCTTGTTTTTAGAACATGGATCTGGGAGACCTAAATAGCTAAAATGGGCAAAACAGAGTATTGAACAGGGAGAGCAACACAGAGAATCCACAGACACAGAGCACTCTCTTCCATTAGCACATGGTTGTGAGGAACCTACACATGCCAGAGAAAGAAGCCACCCAAAAGGGTTAGAAGAATATATCACCAGACTCACACAAAGCAGCTCCTGTTCCCACACCTTGGGATTCTGCTGTAACTAATGGGATAAAATTAGATCTGCACTAGCATCATCCAAGCTAAAAAAGATCTTAAAGGATAAAAGTGCTCCCAAGTAACTTAATCAAAGAATACCCAAAAATATTTTTAGAACTTTAAATTTTTAAAACATTTAGTAGCCAATAATGTAATCCAAACTCACCAAAGTATGCAAAGGAAAAATACTACCAATAATGAGAAAATCAACTGAAACTGCCTCAGAAATGACAAATTCCTGAAGTAGATAATGAAACTGTACATTCCATATGTTCATTAAACTAAAATATGAATAGAATACATCAGAGACATAAAAACCAAATCAAATACCTAAATATAAAAACAGTAACAGAAGAAAGTAAGTTCAAGAGGAGTCATATATATGTTGTCTTGAATATGCTGATAGTTTTGCAGGTTATACATGTCAAATTTGTTAAACTGTGTTCTTTAAATATGTATTATAGGTCAATAAAATTGCAAAAAGAGAACATAAGAAAAAGAGCTCTTGTTTTTTATTTTACTTCTGAGAAAGAGATTTACATCTCACGTACATTATATTTAAGGCAGATGCAAGATAGGTAAGAACAGTGCAGTGCCAGTAAGAGAACTCACTGCTCCACTGACACCAATTTCCTTACTGTCTTAATATTAGGGTTTTTTTGTTTGGTTTTTGGTGCTATACTCTGAACATACAGATAGAAAAACACAATTCTCAGTGTAAACTGCTTTTTTTACTTCTGCCTGTAATACTTCAATCAAATGGCCACATAAAATTTCAGATAAAATTCATCATTATCCATTCTTCTCCTTGGAAATTCGAACACTTTTTTTTTCTGTTTTGTTTTGCTGGCTCAGCCCATCCTGGGAGCGGGGATAGCATAGCATGTGGTGCCGAGATCAAACCACAGGGACTTCTTCGGAAAGCTTGCCTAAGTAGGTTCTTTAGATCACTGAGCTATCTTGCAGGTCCTAGAACAGTTGTTTTCTATGAGGGAGAAGAACATAAAAGAAAATAAAGATGCTGCTTTGAGGCTACTTGGCTCAGAAGGGGTCTCTGCTGGTATATAAAATACCCTGGTAAAAACTTTATTTCTGCCTGTGTTATTAATAAAGATACTTTAGAAAATTTAGAGCTTGTCTTGATTATTTTCATATTTGTTTCTTAATAAATACTTTAGCAGTATACTTCTATTCATACACTATTTTGTACTACAGACCTGAAATGATATCAAATCCATACTTTAGTTCCTGAAATAAGAAACAATGGTCTCAACTTCTATTAATAAGCTACAGCTGATTTTTAACGTTTTTATTATGTGAACTCACTATGTAAGTTCACATGTAACTATGAAACATGTAGCTATGAAACAACTACAGTCTGATAGAAATATACAATAAATGTTTAAATTTGAAAAAATGTAAGAGTATAAAGTATAATCAAAAATATGGTGAATGTTTCTGTTGCATGGCATCAAACAGAAAAACAGGCACATGAAATCATAAAAATTTGTCCTTATCCACCATATTCAACAGATCTAGCATGGTGTAATTTGTAGCTCTTTCCCAAAGTTAAAATGCAATGAAAGGTGCATATTTCAAATTAACTCAGGACACTGAGGCAGCCACTACTGAGAAACTAAAGAAACAGAAGACTGACCAATCTGAGTAGCACTTCCCCCCCCACATGGTAAAATTTAACCATGAAAGCCATCCCCCAAATTCTAAATATTGTTTTGGTGTCAACCATTAATTTCAAATTCTTTAGCTGTTTATTAGGGATGGGACTTGAAGAAAAATAGGAAGAGGTAAGAAAAAAGTAATACAAGTATCAGGCACTCATCTCAGCAGTTTCTTCTACATATTTCAGTACTTTTTTTTCCTGCAAATATTCTAGCACTACCTCTACCCTTCAATTCATGTTTGCATCATACAGGGCATGCTCTATGGTCTTAATTCTTCCTGTATCACCCTGTCCTTGCAAACTGAGCTTTGTATCTTCAAAAATGCAACTCCCCTGCACAGTATTCTCTTTGTAAGTATGTAAGGCAAACTTGCAAGGGACTACCAAACTTTAATGCAGAATGTAATTTAAGAAAATGAAATCTAGTCCTTCAATTTAGTCAATATAATGGACTAAATTACTCCCCCAAACTATGACTATCCAGAACCTTAAAATATGACCCTATCTGTACAAATGTTACTAAAGTTCTCAAATAGAGATCATTCTAGATGACTATAGACCCTAAGAAGTCCAATGACAACTGTCCTTTTCAGAGACTAAAAAAAGTGGGAAGAAAGTAGAGAAAGAAAGGTAAGGAAAACAGTCAAGTAAAAATGAAGGCAGAACAGTTACACCATTACATGTGGAGGGATGCTTAGAACTACCAAAAGGA
>PVKA01009031.1:7825-52496 GCA_004027165.1 Ctenomys sociabilis
AAAAAAAAAAAAAAAAAAAAAAAAAAAAAAAAAAAAAAAAAAAAAAAAAAAAAAAAAAAAAAAAAAAAAAAAAAAAAAAAAAAAAAACAACTACAGCCAATTTCTTACCAAAGGAACAATAGAAATTAGAAGGCAGTGGAGTGATACATTCAAAATTTTGGGAGGCTGAAAACAATAACCTTCTCTCTCAGTTACTTTTTTCTCATTGCTGGGACCAATTACCTGACACTCAAAATGAAGAAAGAAAAGATTTATTTAGCTCACAGTCTGTGGGGATTTGCATCCACACTCAGCTGGCTCCAAAGCAGAGTGGCACGTGGCAGAGGACAGCAGTCCATGGCTGTGGAAAACAGGGAAACAGCAAGAGCAAATGGAAGAGCAGCAGCAACAATGGCTGCAGAGAGCAAGTCTGTCTCCCTTATGTGGCATTCAGGCTGTCCACCTCAGGCCAAGTGCAGCACTCGCACCCATAATCCCAGCATCACTTACACCCCTAATCCTAACATCATCTCAACTCAGAATCTCAACACTGGATCGTGAATTAATCACAAGCACTAGAAGCTATTTCATAACTCTGTGAGGTTTTGGGGACAACTAGACACAAACCATAACACATACTGACCAAGAATTTTACATCTGGAAAATTATCTTTTTTTCATTATATAACTATAAATAAATACAATTTTTTAATTAATTTTCTTGAGAAACAAATAGTTTCAAAAGCAATTAATAGAGTTTCAATAATTAATAGATTACATATTGTTGTCTTTGCAGTGGTTATTCACAGTACAAAATGCAGAAATGATATCCTATCCAAACACTATTAGTACAAATCTTTCTTCTCATTGAATTAAGAGAAAGTAACTGTATGTCTATCCTAACTATTTTGTATATACAGATACATAATGGTCCGTCTTTTGTGTTTCTTTTTTTAGTTTTGTCAGAGATGGATATTTCATTGCCATTTAAATATTGTAGGTGTGTGAATTTAGTAAAATAATCCAATATGGTCCATTAGTCCATAATAGTAGTGGGTTACTTGTAGGACTGGCAGTGTCAGATGTTGATTTGAGCCTTTGACAGCACAACATATTAACATGGCTTTACTTTTTATACCTCGTTTTTGTACTTTTCTGCTGGATGGTTAAAACCAAGATAAAGCCAAAACTATATAACAATAAATGTAACTTCTGTATCTGACAAGGTCAGTCAAGTCCCCTCAGGATTTATCCTGAAACCCTGTACTGCACTTTGTAGATCCTTTGTCAGTGTCAACCACGTGGATGAGTCATGGTCATTGCTTGACCAATTTGCTCTCTGTGGAAGACAGAGAATATTTTCTCTCCACATGACTCTCCTTAGGCACACTCTACATCATTCATCACTTTCCTCTGTGGCCCCATAATCTCCTTGATCAGAAAATTCAGAACACAACTGAGTTATAGGATATTGCAGTACAGGTTCTTCTATGTTGTGAGTCCTCCCTGACCTTGAAAGGCTAGAGCCAAAATGTTGGCTGTCCTTTCAGCCCTTCTTTTTCTCTAATTTTTGGTCTGCAAATTTAAGTTGCTAACTCCAGAAGAGAAGCTTAATGATATTGTTACCCTATAACATAGGCAACTGAGCTTAACCTCACTATACCAAACATCTTAGACATAACATGGAACAGATATTTTCTTTTTTGGCAGTAGTGGGGATTGAACTCTGGCTCTTGTGCTTGCCAGGGAAGTGCTTATTCTACTAAGCAATCTCCCTGGCCACAGAACAGACATTTTTCATCAAGTGTGGATATGGTAAACTTTAAATCCTTACAGAATGTGAAGGAAAAGAAAAAAATATTCAAAAATAGGAATAAACAATTACATATTTTTACACAGAAATTTAGAAATCTAACCATATACACCCTGACTAACTATATATGTTGATACCTGTGAACTAAGCAACTGCAATGAAGGTAGGAATGTGTAATATGAGGGTCATGCTTGGAATGTCTGTCATTTTGGTCTTCGAAATTTACATACTGCTTGTCATTTCGTACCAATTACTGCCATACTGTTTCTCAAGTAAACGTCTGTTAAAAAAAAAAAAAGGTAATTAATGAAAACAAGAGACAAGAAATAATGTCATAGGACTGGCCTGGAAAATTATTCTTAAACATTAAGAAGAAATTATAACATTCCAGGAGAAAAAAAGAAAAAGAAAATTTGTTATCAAATAATCTGCCATGCAAGAAATCCTGAGCAGAGCTCTTCAAGGCTAAAAGTGGAAAAACACTAGACCCTAACTCACATCAACAGAAATAAATACACAGCAGCCACAGTCATGCCCACAGCAGTAACCCAGGTAATATTTTTAAATGACTTTTTGACACAGAACTTAAAGGACAAACATAAAAAGCAAATGTTAAAAGACATGCATGTATAATGGGGAACTATTTGACCATAGCAGTGTAATATAAGAGGAGAAAATAAACATTATGTGCACATGTAAGGTATAAGCTATATGTTATTCTTTAGTTCAGCTGATCTGAACTTACACATACCTAGGCTAAATTAAAATATTAATATGAGGCACAGCATTATGAATTGTGATGTTAATGGTAATCAGCATAATAGGCACTATGAAAATAACTCAAAACTCTACAGTAAAAATAACAGAGTAGAAACGATACATTTATATCACTGCAAAATGTCCCTTGTCTTTGGTAGCATTCTTTTTTTCTTAAAATCTGTTGCATTAATATTGCACCCATCTTGCTGGGGTTATACTGCAGTGGTGTACCTGGCACTCATGAAGTAATATAATCTATGTTTTTCTTTATTTTATTAATGTAATCATGAATTTTATTTTGAAAAGTAAAAACAAAGCAAGAACAGAAATCAGGGGGATAAAACAGAAACAGGGTAGCAATACACCAATACATATGTTATAGATTTTCAAACCAAGAATAGCTGATTGAGAATGGTTGACATATTATCTAATTTTATCATCAAATCTGTTGCTCAGATTAACAGATACAATTATGTAAGATTGGACATATGGTTGCATATTACCACTTGCTTTCAAGAGACATTAAATATTTGTTCTTCTCTCTTTTTTTAACTTTTTACCTTTTTAAAAAAATGTTTAAAAGAGAGTATAGTAATAATTGATGAGACATCAGAAACAGTACACGTTTAGAAGACCGTGACGATAGGTATTCAAGCTTGGTTTTTTATTACATATTGCTGTCCTCGATGTACTTGCTTAGATTGCAGATATCAGCATACAAAGTTAGCCAAAGTAAAAATTATACACATTAACTGCTATTTTTCAAAAAAAAAAAAAAACTAATGGAGATTTTTAATACAACCACCTCAGTCATCCTGGATATATATTTGCATGTTTTTCCCCTGCCTTTTTTCCTATGTTTTCTCCTTTCTTTCCTCTTCATTGTTTAATCCTTAAGTTCTGTTTCTTTCTCTTTTACTGTATCTATTATACCTTTCAGATTTTATTGTCTTACACTAGGGAGACAACATGATATTTGCACATGTGGGATTGATTTATTACATTTATGAGTAGAGCCTCTAATTGCATCCACTTACCTATGAAGACTTTGAGTTTGTATTTTTTTAATAACTGAGTAATATAATACTCCATTGTATAAAAATACCACATCTTTTTCATCCATTCATCAGATGATGAGTATTTTGGTTTCTTCTAAGACTTGGCTATCACAAATTGTGCTGCTATAAACATAGGTGCACATAAACTACTGTGGTACAATGTTTTCAGTTCTTCTGGAAAAATACCCAGAAGAGAAATAGCTGAATTGAATGGGATTTCCAGCCCTAGTTTTTATAAGAGTTTCCACACTGATTTCCAGTGGTTGTACCACTCTGTATCCCTACTAGCAGTAGAGAAGGATTCCTTTTTCCCCACAGACTCTCTGGCATTTATTATTAGTTGATTTCTTCATGATATCCATTCTTTCTGGAGTGAGATTGTATCTCAATGTTGTTTTAATTTTCATTTCTCAAATGGCCAGTGATGTGGAGCATTTTTTCAGGCATTTATTTGCATTTGTATTTCTTCCTCTGAAAAGTGTGTATTCATCTCAGATGTCCATTTTGGATTGCGTCTTTAAATTTGAGGGCACTAATTTTTTTACATATTCTAGATAGAAACTTTTGTCTGAGTGATTATTGGTTAAGATTTTTTCCCCAATTTGTGGATTGTCTTTCACTCTGTTGGTGATTTCTTTTGACGTGTAAACCCTTGTCAGTAAGAGGAGGTTCAAGTTGTGATTCTTTGAAGTATTTTCTATGCAGTTTTATTTTTGTTCATAAACTACCTTCCTACCCCTATATCTTCAAGATTTCCATCTACTTTCTATTCCAGGAGATTGAGTGTTTCTGTCTCAGTGTTTAGATCTTTAATCTATTTTGACTTTAGTTAGTGCATGGTGATAGACCTGACTCTAGTTTTAATTTTCAGCATGTGGAGAACCAGTTTTTCCAGCATCATTTATTAAAGAGGCTTTCTTTCTTCTAGTGAACATATTTGGCCCCTTCATCAAAGATAAGATGGCTGAATATATTTCTGCTTGTATCTGCATCTTCTAATCTGTTCTATTGATCCTTGCATCTTTTTTGCCAGTACCATGCTGTTTTTATCACTGTAGCTTTATAGTATAATTTAAACTCAGGGATTGTAATATCTCCTACAATGCCTTTGCTACTCTAAGTCTTTTCTGGTTCCAAATAATTTTTAAGAATGTCTTCTGCAAATAATGATAATTTAACTTCTTCTTTGCCCATTCATATTCCTTTTATTTCTCTCTCTTTTCTAATGGGTCTATCTAATGATTATAGAGCTATATTAGATATAAATGGTGATAGAAGACATCCTTGTCTTGTACCTGATTTGAGAGTAAAAGATTTCAGTTTTTCCCCCTTTAGAATTATGCTGGCTGTTGTATTGTCATAGATGGCTTTTACAGATTGAAATAGAGGCTGTCTATTCCAATTTTCTGCAGGGCTTTGATCATTAAAGAGTGTTGGACTTTGATGAAGGCCTTTTCTGCATCAATTGAGGTGATCATGCATTTTGGGCTTTGGCTCTATTGATATAGTGTATTATGTTCATAGATTTGCATATGTTGAACCATCCTTGCATCCCTGGGATTAATCCTACTTGATCATGGTGTATAATCTTCTTGATGATTTGCTTGGATTTTATTCTATTTGCTTGGATTTTATAGGGGATTTTTTTATCTGTGTTCATGAGAGAGATTGGCCTGTAGTTCTATTTTTGGCTGAATATTTCTCTAGTTCGTGTATGAGTATAATATTTGCCTCCACAAATGATTTTTGGAGCATTGCTTCCTTTTCAATTTTATTGAAGAGGTTTAGGAGTATTAGGATTAAATCTCTAAATTTCTTGTAGAATTCAGCTGTGCATCCATCTGGACATGGGATTTTCTTTGTTGGTAAATTTTTTGTTTTATGGTGTTTTTTTTTAAACTACATTTTCAATTTTTTGGGGTGATATTTGATTATTCAGAGTTTTTATATCTTCTTATTCAGGTTTGGTAATCTGTATCTATCTAGGAATTTGTGTGTTTCTTCTGTATCTTTGATTCTGGAGAGTAAGGATTTTCAAGATAGGTATTGATGATCTTCTGAATTTCCATATGATCTGTAGTAATTTCACCCTTTTCATTCCTTATTGCTTGAATTTGAGTTTTTTCTTTCCTCTTCTTGTTGAGGTTAGCTGGGGATTTATCAATTTTATTTAATCTTTCAAAGAACCAACTTTTTGATTCATTAATTATTTGTATTGTTTTCTCTGTTTCAATTGCATTAATTTCTGCTCTAATCTTTCCTCCTGTCTTTTGGCTTGGGCTTTGTTCTTTTTCTAGAAGCTTGAGGTACAGGATTTTTCTTTATTCTTTGCCTGACATATCTTTTTTCCATTTTGTACTTAGACTTATTATTTAAATTTAAAACAATTTTTATTTAAATATATAATTAGTCCCTTTCAGACATAATATGGTGGAGTAATTTACAAAATTGTAATCCATTCATAATCTTCTATCTTTTATGGGACAGTTTAATGCCTTTACCTTCAATGAATCTCTGACAAGGTAACATTTATACCTGCCATTTATATTTAAGTGTTTTTTTTTTCATTAATGTCCTCAGTTTTTGTTATACTGCTAAAAGTTGAAAATAAAGGAGGAAAAAAATGACATGTCAGGCAAACAGTAATAAACAAAAATGAGCTCCATGTCTGTGCTGGCTGTGATATTAGAAAAATAGACTTTAAGAAAGAAAAAATACTATCAAAGACAAAAGGCATTTACAGTAATGCGGTCAGTAAAGCTAATGAAACCCAGAGTTTTTCATATACTAGGGTAGCACTCAACAACTAAGCCATATTCTCAACTCCTAAATGTCATTTTTAAGAACTAATAATTGAACTTAAAAAAATATTCAGAAAAGAAACATAATATAGCAAACCTATATTAAAGCAATGAAAGTTAAAGGTAAGAACACTATTTGAAAGCAAAAAGACTTTTCTACATAGATATAATGTTTTCCAACAGGAAACAGAATTCAAAAGTAGAATTTCCTAGAAAACACTGCGTAATATAATATTTGCCAAATTACCATATCAATTTTCAGTATAAAATTCATAAACTCACATATACAAAACAATAAAAATGAAAACATGATAAGTTATTCTATATTATTGCTTACCTTTTGACTGATATATCTTGAGCCAGGAGAGATTATTTAAAATTTTCTTCATTAGCATGTTTCTGTTTCTTTTGCAGATATGGCAATGTATTCATTATTAAGAGTCATGCTATTTTATGTTAACTGATTATCAGTTTTTTAATTTAGTGCTTTTGTTTCATAAAGTGTTCTTTGTTTTGTTCAATGCAGCTTATCTTAAATCAATGCTGAATTTGAGGCCACTGCATTCTTTTTTAATAAATTTATCATTATATATTTTCTGTTTTCTTCTTAACATTTCTGTGCCACTTATTTCAGGCATAATTCTAATAGGTCATACAAAGTTTGATTTTGATGTGGTTTAAATGTGAAATTTTCTTTTTCAATAAAAAGCTATATTCTTTTTTAAATGTATTGACATGAAACTCAGTTTGGATCTCAACTCTGCACTGTAACTATATCATTTATTACGTGTGTGTGTGTGTGTGTTAATAAAATTAACTGTGCTAAAATTAGCTTCTAGGCTTTTCCACTTTTTGACCACCTAAACTCATTCAGTGTAACTAGCCTTCCTAGTATTTACCTTTGTGCTAAAATGTTGTTTCTACTACTTGACTTGTCACATTAAAGTATATATTTTGATTTCTTGATATCATCTGAATTAACTCCATTTTCCAATATATTTCTCCATTCTCTCATGAATTTTTGTTAGCTGAATTATTTCCACATTGTCAAAGAAAATATAACAAAACATATCACATGTATTGTATTCACCACTATATTGGTGGTTATTATTTTTGAGACAGCCCTTTGTCATGTTGTCCAGGCTGGTCACCAAATTGTGAGCTCAAGACATTTTCCAGCCTCAACTTGCCATATAGTAGTGGCTACAAACATACACTGCCATACCCATCTTATCATATTCTTAAAGGCTTAAATGTACAGTAAGATAAACTTAGTGTTCCCAACTTACAGATTTCATAATAACTTCCAAACATTTCTTGGTTAACTAGATTTTCAAATTTGCATATTCATAAAGTTGCACAAACAAATATTAAATGGAAAGTTCAAGGAGTCAATGATTATTCATTTTTAAACCTTGGATCATTCTGAGGAGCATGATGAAATCTCTTAACATTCAACTCCACTTTGTGTGGGACATGAATCTTCCTTTGTCCAGTGTATCTACATTATATATTCTACCTGCCTATCCGTCATTTGTGGCCACCTTGATTACTGGATTTGTCATCAAGGTTGTGCAATGCTTCTGTTCAAGTAATTCTTACAGATTAGTAGAGCTTACTACTGTATCATAATGCCTCCATCATTGGTGTCATTTACGCACTACATTTGCATCATCTCATGAAAAAGGGTGAATTCAATATGATAAAATATTTTGAGAAAGAGATCATAGTCACATAAGTTTTATTCTACCATGTTGCTGAAATTATCCTATTTTCATTATTGATTTTTATTAATCTCTTACTATGCATAATTTATAAATTAAACTTTTTCACAGGTATATCATGGAAAACATAGTAACATTTAGCACTTCCTGTACTTTTAGGTATTCAACAATGGTCTTGAAATATGTCCCCTGTGGATTATAGTACACTACTCAGTCAGTCTGAAGTCCAAGGATCCAATACATTTGCAATAATGAAAAACATAAAATAATACATACCAAGTTAAAGTGAAACTGCAAAACAAAGCCAGAGGAAAAAATCTTAAAGGAATTTAGAGTGAAAAGATGAGTTAGTAGAAGAAAAACATTAGCTAAAGTGACAACTGACATCTCACAGAAGCAACAATAGATACTGAAAAACACAAAGTGCGAGGTGTGGTGGAATGTGCCTGTAATCTCAGCACTTGGGATGCTGAGGCAAGAGAATCATCAAGAGTTTGAGGCTATCCTGGGCTACATAGAGGGTTCAAGTTCAGCCTGAGTGATATAGTGAGATCCTGCCTCAAAAATAAAAATAAAACATCATCAACAGCAACAAAACCCAAAATGAAATACCCAAAGTATCTTTAATTCCAAACCTCAATATAAGCATATAGAAGTATTCACTCAGATGAATCAAAGTGTTTTCAATAGGTACTGAAGCAAGGACTTTTGCATTGAGCTATATCCCCTGTTCCATTTTGTTGTTTGTTTGTTGACATGGGGTCTCACTATATTTTTAAATGTCCCAAGCCAGGCTTTAATTTGTGATTGTTTTACCTCAACCTCCCAAAGTTCTGGGATTGCCAGCATGCACCACCATGCACAGGTGGTACAGAAGACAGTTATAGAAGATTCATACAAATGGTGTCTTTAATAGCTCAAAACTCAAAAATTAATAAAATGTGTATTAGTAGTGGAAATTACACATTGTGATACATTTGTACACTGGAATACTATGTAGTAATTAAAATAAACTACTACAGTTGTATAAAAATAGGGATTAAACTCATAACATTAGTTTGAAAAGGCAAATCGCAGAGAACCTGTACTGTTCAATTATGCTCATACATAGTATGAACAAACTCAATTATTCCAAATATGTTTCATAAATCTATACTTGAGGTAGGTAATATAATGCCTCCCACGTGTTCACAACCCTTTATGTAGTTTAACTAGCAAAAGAAACTGTAAGGATAAGGTTAAACTAAGGAGCATAGATGGGAACACTATGCAGGTGGATCCAACTTAATCCCATGGATCCTAACAAGTAGAGAATTTCTTCTAGCCACAGTTAGAGAGCCATGACTAAAGAAGACTCAGAGATAGTCACAGTGATGCATGCCTGTAATCTGAGCACCCTGGGAGCTAATGCATGAGGATTGAAAGCGTGAGCCCCATCTGGGCAATTTACAGACTTACTTAGACCCTGTTTCAAAAAAAAAAATTCTAGCAGGGCATGGTGATGCATGCCTGTAATTCCAGCACTCGGGAGGCTGAGGCAGGAGGATTGTTGTGAGTTCGAGACCAGCCTGAGCTACAAAGTGAGCTTAAGGCCAGCCTGAACTGCATAGTGAGACCCTGTCTCAAAAAGACAAAAAAAAAAAAAAAAAATTAAAGAAAGGACTGAGGATGTAGCTCAGAGTAAACACATTTTATTCAGCCCCTGACACACATACACATATAGGCACACACACATGGATACAAGTACACATGTGCAAAAGGCTCAGAGATGTCATATTGCTGGCTTTGAAGACAAAAGGAACCATGAGAACTATGAGTTAACTCCCAAAACTGGGAAGGAGAAGTATGTGAATTCTCCAGCAGAGCTTCTAGAAGACAATGCAGCCCTATTAACATTTTTTGTTTTAGCCAGGTATATTCATCTCAGACTCTACCCTCAAAAAACAATAAAACAATACATACTCTATTAAGGCACCAAGTTTGTGATAATTTATTACAACAGCAATAGAAAACAAACACACTGTACAAAGAGTTTAATTTTTTTCAATGTGTGAGAATGGACTAACACCAAATCTAGAATCAGAAAATGTTTGACTCAATGTGATATTGAGAGATGCTTTAATTCTCAAAAGAATAAATACAGGGTGTGACTTTGTTAGTGTGCATATACTCTTCAGTGTGAAATATATGTATTCTCAAAGACAAAGCAATGAGGTATCTGTTACGGTTTGTGTCTGCTGTTCTCCCAAAACCTCATGCAGCCAACGGGTGGCTTCTAGAGTTTGTGATTAATTCAGGATCCAATGCTGGGATTATAGATGGTGGTACCACACCTGCCCAGGGGGTGGGTAATCTGAATTACAAAGTAAGGATGGAAAAGAGGCTTGCTAGCTGCTGCCCCACCTTTTGCTGTTTTCTGCAGCCATGAACTGTTGCCCTCTCTGCCATGTGCCTGTCTACCTTCAAGCCAGCTGAGTATAGACTGAAATCTCCACTGACTGTGAGCTAAATCAACCTTTCCTTCCTTCATTTTGGGTGTCAGGTATTTGGTCCCAGCAATGGGAGAAAAATAACTAAAGTAGTGTCTTCTGCAAGAGGAGGGTCACCTTCAGTATCTAGATAGACACTGTTTAGACTGGATTCCTTCATCTATGACTAGATAAAGGACAGGGCCAAGAGTGGAAACACCAGGAAAGCCTCCTGCACTCTCTATCCTCTGAGATAGTAAGGTAGGGTTAATTTCTCACAACTCTGTAGACAGCAGGAAACTTATCAGTTCAAACTGACTTGCTGGAGTCTCAGCCATGACTGTCACCCACTCCATGAGAAGATCCCAGGAAGAGTCAGTAAGGAGACCTCCATGGACAGAAACTGTTATGAGAGCAGCTGTGGAAGTACCAAGGTGGCAGCTGAAGCTAAAACGTGAGGGGCCTGCACAATCCCTACATCGGTCTGCAATAAAACCACAGTGTCCACCATCAGCTGGAATCTGACCTTGCCACACCCACAGAAATGCCAGTCCATCAGAGCCTGCCTCCAAAGCATACACACCCACCATGAGAATCACTGCAAAGACAGGCAAAGTAAAGGGACGTTGGCCTTAGCTGGGTACTGAAAGTCTATGGATCTTCTTTTCACTGAAATCCCAGGACTGTTTAAGCAGAGCACACCTTTCTGAAACTGTATTTGGGAAATTATGTAATTTCTCTGATCTCTTTTGACTGCCTTTATTGCAATTAGGATGAAAATAAAATGCTATTTCCACACTGATTTAAAAAAGGAAAATAGATAAACATTGCCCTTTTCTCTACATCTCTTCTTTCTAGCTCCCTTCGGCCCAGTGGGCGCTGGATCCTCACTGAGAGAAATGGGGGAGGGAAAGGCAACGGATTCTGTGCCCAGTCTCTGTTCCAACTCCCTTGAGCCAAAAACTTGTCTTGTGATGGTAAAAATAAAAGTTTTGAGAAAGATAAATTAAAATTCTGAATGGTACTGGAGTTAGTTTAATAATGGAAAGTGACCAGATTTTTATGGAATCTGCCCAAGATCTCATTAAGGAATGGGAAAAAGGGATTTGACACAGGAAGTTTTACAACTACCATTGGAAAAAAGAAATCAGTGTCAATTTAATATCCTCTCAAGGATCTTTTGAAGACTGCTAAGTAAAATATTATTTAGAGGTTTCTGTGGCTATTCAAGTCACGTGGTCCCACTCACATCCTGAAGTTTCACGATGGTGAAGATCGTGGCTCATACTTGCGCTCCTGTAGCTCAGCCCCTCTTTAAGTTCAGTGATTTGTCTACGTTTTAACTTGCTCATCTACAAAATGTAGACTAATTTTTTAAGGTGTATCAGTTTGCTCAATTTAAATAAAGCAGTAACAGTACCAGTTTCTTACAGAGGGATGTGAGGATTAAATTTTATTATAGATATAAAGCAGGCAAGGTATTTATCACAATGCTTGCTATGTAAGAAGCACTCCTTGAATGTAAATTTCAATGCCTTGCTGAGACTTAGGGAGCTCAGAAAGACTTGTAGGACTGGTAACTCCTGGGTCAAGACAAAAAGGATGTTGAAGATACAAGGAGGCCACATTCTGGGGGAATGGGAACAACATGAGCAAAGAAAGAGAAAAAGGGTTTTGTTGCTACCAGAGGATGCAGTAACAAGAGGGATAGAAACTCACTGTTGTTGCTGAAATATTAACTGTTAATGGAAAATGTTTGAAAAGTGGACAAAAAGACTGGACTGTGAAAATCTAACCAAAACAACCAGTCTAGTTAGGATACAAAAGAAAAATCCTTTTTGGTGTGGCTTCTACCTACCTTTCAGAAATCAAAATTTCATGTCCCATACAGACGTCTATTCCAGCTTCTTTCTTTACTGGGCCTTCCTTGAACCTACTGGAAGATCCCATGTCATTTTATCCTGCATGGATAAAAGATCATTGCCAACACAATCTTTCATGCTTGAAGTAGTCTTCTTTGTCCTTATTCCTCTTCATCTGCTCAATTCTTTGCTGATTATAGTGTAGTTGTCATCACTACCAGAAAGCCTTGTCATTCACTTGCCATCATTATTATTATTAAACAAGCTTTCACTGCCCATTGCACTCATGATGCTATGTAAGAAGCGGGACTTTGGTGTGAGCAAGAGAAGTTCCTGCCCACAAGAGATAGGCGTATTAGGATGGAGAAGTTCCAGTACATGGAAGTTCCAGTACATGGGAAATTGCCAACCATGTTGGGACTGAAATCAGGAAGAGGGATCTCAGAGGCCTGAACTTTGCTCCTTGAGCTAAGAGGTTTCCTTCATACCCGGGTTCTATTTCTGTGTTTTTATGGCGCCTTCATTCAGATGGTCTTGAAAGGAAAAGAGGAAGCAAAAAAAAGAAAAAGATTTCCTGAATATTTTATTTCTTAGCATGTGTCAGAAAAGGACAAAGCACTTCACATGGCTATCTTACTTAATACTCAAAACAACTTTACAAGACATCTTCTTATCATTCCCATTTCAGAGCTGAAGAATCCAGAGGTAAATTAAACTTGCCAGCAACATTCAGCAAACAAATGGGAGATCCAAAACTATAACCTTAGATTCTTCAAATGCAGGTTATGAAATGCACCATACTCTTTATACAAAAGCAAAGTGTCACCATTTTTTAAAAAAATGATTATACATCAAGGCACTCGTCACAATCTGTCATATGTTTACATGTTTGCACCTTTATGAACTCATGTCCTTTCAGACTCTCGAAAATTCTCTGCAACCTCAAGAACAGCCTGCAGAGATGTCACCTTTCATCTATAACACCCAACCTCAGTAAAGGGTAGACTGCATGCATTAATACACACATAAATGAATGAATCCTTGAATGAATGAACTCCCTTAGGAGCTTGTGAGAACTGAATATATGACAAAGAGCCAAGCCACAGTAGCAAAGTTGTCAGCTTCATAGAAATTCAACTGCAGGTGACAGGACACTTCCTTGGTAGCCATGCAGGGCCCATGTTATGGGATTTGGCAAAAGGAAATGGATGGAAGAGCAGGCAGGTAGGCAGGAAGTTAGTATCAAGGATTTTGAGAGCAAGCAACAGATGGAGCAGAACTTCATTCTATTTAAGGACATGAGCAATAGAGTAGCATTCTCACCCCAGAAAAGAAGAGTAGATATTCAGAGATGTGGAATTAAGATAAACAGGTAGGGTCTGGAGTCAGGACACAAGACCAGAGCCTTACCAGAGTCAGAGCCCGAATCATGCTGAGACTGTCAGCTGTGTGTACAGACCTCTCCGTATTTTCTCTGTCTGGAATTCCTCTCGCTTTTCACACCAGGGAGCTCTGCAAGGATAGGCTGTTTACAGTAATTTATTACTTTCAGCTGTGGGGATCAGAGGTCTCTAGGAGCAGGAAGTTAAGCACATAGTTAGTAAAGGAAAGCTTCTGTTGTTACACGAAACTAGTGGAATCATTCTTGATTTCTCAAATTGTTTTTCACCACACATGCAAAGTCAGCAAATTCCTCAGACTACCTTTAAAATAGGTTCAGCCCTGGACTGCTCTCCAACCCAACTACTGCTCTGTTTCTGGTGCTTGCCCTGAGCATCCCTTCCCTAATCAATAGCAAGAGCCCTCTAAGTGCCTTCCACCCTCAATTCTTCCCTGCTCTATCGCCAGCACAGTAACCAAGGGGGTTCTAGTCTCATCTTTATCTCATTGTTATCTCTTCCGTTGTAAATGATGTTGCATATCCATATGTAAGCGTTCTTTCTTATTTCACTTATTTACTGAATTTTATCTGCTTCCTTCGTGGCTTACATTTTGATCAGTTCCTTTCAAAATTCTCCAGTAGATTTCTAATTCACCCAGAATAAAATACACACTAAAAGTAATGTGTGATCTCCTTCCTTTTTGCCTTTTCTTAATTTAGTTCTCCTCGGTAGCATTTCTAATTATCTACCTCACTGTGTATTTTACTTCTTCACATCTTCAATTCCATTGTCTCTCTCACTAGAACATAAAATGGAAAAAGATGTTTGAGGGGATTTGTTTGTGGTTCTCCTTGATACCACCCCAGGGCATGGGACACAGCCTTGTAACACGAACATATACCCTGAATGACTGGACTACTAAGACAAGTGGAGGTCAAGTGCATCTGTGTATAAAGAAGATTCTGGTTATGGATGAAGATTTTTAAATTTCAATTTACAGAATCAATAAAATTGAGATCTTGATAGCACATATTATCCCTGCGCATTTGTATATATGGATATATGGTTGTAATTGCAGAGTGTTGGGAGAGTAATTAAGAGAAACCTCTTCATGTATTCAGAGCCATTGTTTAAAGTCTTTGATATGACAATTTATCAAATCCTAAGAGAAAATTTAGAGATCAGATTTCATGATCCATGCTTATTTACTAAGTGAACTTGTTGTTCTCAGAGTATCAATTTTAGAAGAAAAACAACAATTTCAGAGTTCTTCAAGAACTATTACCCTGATATATATAACTTTCCCTTTTTAAAATCATTTGAGCTTCAATTGAATAGATAGAGATTTAAAAATGCTAGGAAAATTTGCTAATATTATATCAGATTTGCTATTAATTAAAGTATCCTTGACTTCTGCTTAATTCCAGAGGTCATGTTCTAAATCTGAACCTTATTCAAAATCTTATTCAGGCTGGGTGTTGTGTGAATGTCTCTAATCCCAGCACTCAGGAGGTTGAGGCAGGAGGATGTTTGTGAGTTTGATACCAGCCTGGGCTACAAAGTGAGCTCAAGGCCAGCCTGAACTGCATAGTCTCAAACATGACAAAAATAAAAACAAAAAAATCATACTCAGTGCAGTACTGTTGGCCTGAGCATCTTCTCACATACAGTACTATTAGCAATTGATTAGAATTGATTTAAAGATTAGATAAAACCATCATGTGAGATATAAAATGGTGACATCATCTTCATCACAATATACTCTTAATCCGTACTTAAAACTTTATAAGTTTATTAAACTGAAAGCCCTGAGGCATAACAATCAAGTTTTCCTATAGAAAGCGTTTTATTCTCACTGAGCAGATCATGAGACTATATTACAATTCCAACCCAAACACCTTGCTATACATGTCAGCATATCTAAGTGATACCAAGTCTGTGTAAATTACTAGAACACCAAGTCCAACTGAGCTGACTGTGACCCTCTACACCAGATGCTGCCAACCCTATTATTCCTTATATTGTGATATGTTATGCAAAGTCCACAGAGTCTTACACAGGAGGTGCATATTATGATTGCTTACTAAATATTTTCTATATGGCTATACACTAAGAACATAAGAAGCAACTTCTTACCTACATATGCTATATTCTAAACTTATCATTTCTTAAATTCCTGTTGCAAGTCTACAAAGCCATTCAAAATAGTTTGATTCAAAACACAGGAAGTTTTCAGTATGCTAATTCCATAGTCCGCTTTGACCACTTGTGATTTTTATCCTGTACAGTGGGGAGTTGATTATAAAATATCCAATTTCTTTTCAATCATTCTCTGACATAATTCCCAGAAATAAAAAATAACACCATATTATCCCAAGTATTATCACTTATTTTTATTATATGATGTGTAAGACCAATTACCAGTGAAGAAATTTTCTGAGAAACTTTTTTAAGTGAGTGGGTGAGCGAAATGCATGGGCAGATGGAACTTAAATATGCAATTTCTGTATATGGCATTGGGTAAATTTCATTAATATCCAGAAAATTATGGATTAACATTAAATTATTATTAAGATTTAGGTGAGGTGATCTATTTCCATGTACCATATCAACATAGGTCACACTATGAAACTAGTCCACAGAAAAATCAAGAAACCAGGAAGTTTTTTTAAACAAAACTTTCTCAGAATGAACGTAGAGCCTCTGATCTTCAACTTGTGTATTTGAATGTACAGTTCAAAAAAATTAGTTTTCTGGGTATGGTGAGAATCTTTAAAAAGCCTTTACTCTCTACACTAACACAGTTAAAGACCTACATTAACTTTATGTATCTCAAGACTTTCTCTCCATGAACAAAGCAAGGATACTGGACAGTTGTGAACTCAGACCACTGCCTGTATCAGTACTTCCATCGGGCCCTGGAAGGAGGTAGGGTAACTCAGAAACCTGTTCCACAACCCAGCAACTATAATCTAGGAACTGCACAATTCTCCAGCTAACATACCATTGATCCTTATCTTTTTGAATTTTTCTCTATTCATTGAGAATCTGATGGTGCTACTTGAATTTCATAATGTCCTCTAGGTGAAGCAAAACGTTTTGCTGTTTTCATCCAACACTAAGTGGTAGGTCTGTAATGCCAAATACAACGTGAATTTGAAGAGTTCATCTAATGAGTATTTTTCAAAAGTACTTAGGATAATCCAAAAACAATTCTATATTGTAAAAACTGCTGGGAATTAATGATATACAAAATTGAACATAACCAATAAAATCACATAAAGGTGTTTATTTAATTTAATTTATTAGTGCTAGTCTGAAAGAATGACTGAGCCTTTCAAATTCAGTGCTAGTAAATTAAGTGATTAAGAAAACATTAGTAAGTAGTGAGTATATGTAATTCATTTTAATATTTGAGAAACTGAGCCTCTTCTCTTTTTTCTTTTCCTGCATCTTTTTCAAATGTTGATGAAGGAATAGAAGTATTTTCCATCTTAATATGTTGCTCAGAGAAGAGTATCTCAAAGGTTTGATTAAAACAAGTAGAAAAAGCATGATAAGCTCCATTTGCCAAAACTATAGAAAGATTTGCATAAGTAGTCATATTCTAATTAGCTTTGCAAGCTCCATCCTGCAAAAGTTTACAAGGCTGGAGAAGTCATAATTTTCTGGATTCAACCAAACAATTTCTTCTACATCCCTCTCCTTTTCAAGGGTAAAACAGTTGCTTTTAAATAAACGAGTATGTGGGAAAAGTGAATAAAATTAAGTGCTGTGTAGTACTTTTCAAAAATAACCTTTAAAGTGTATCAAACTGTCTAAGGTGAATACTAACTAACTTAATGATGACAAATACCCTTAATAATAAACAAATGTGCTATAAATATTTTATATTGTTTGTTTTCAATATCATCTGTCTATAAACAACTTGTCTATAAATTTCCTATCCATCTTACTGAGAAGGTATTATATCAAAACTGCTTCTTTATTAAGATTTTCTCTTCTTGAGAAACACAAAACCGTTATGACATGGAAATACTCATGATCAACTGCTGTTTTTCATGATTACCACACAGCTGTTTAATGATGGTAAGTCCAATGAATGGGCTCTGAATTCTGTATAAAGAGGAGTGAAACATTCCTATTGCTAAAATGAGCTGCAATTTATTTCTGAGTCACATATAATTTTATATAGCACTTGCTTTTTTTTTTGCAAAAAAGTTAGAAGTCATAATGACAGGTAAATAGTAGATGTAAATAATGTTTGAGGTGAACTATCTTCTTAGTTATCTTTGTGTCAAGCTGTTGCAGATAGTTTCTAAGATCAAGGTATACACAGAGAACAAAAATGATGGTAAGATAAAGGTCATTAAGATTGGGATTGGGGGCTGGGGAGATGGCTCAGTAGAATAAGTGCTTGCCTGGCAAGCACAAGGCCCTGAGTTCAATCCCTAGTTTGGCCAAAAAGAAAGAAAAAGAAAAAGAAAGATTGCGGTTGGTTCCATTCTATTAGTTATCACTTGGATAACATATCAAGTTCAAGAAAACATATCAAGTTCACTTCCTAGAATACTATCATTTAATATTCTGGTAAACGCATGAGGGATTAAACAAAAAACTTAATGATGAAAAAAAAAAAAAAAAAAGAATTCCAAGAGATTACGTTTGACTTTTGCAAATGAATGGCTGAATAGCTTAGACAAAAACAACTGTTATTGCAATCTAGGGAAGTTCAGAGAACTAAAAGTCCCATTGTTATCCAGTACCTTTGTTTTAAAGTTGGTTGTTGAAACCTCACCCTGTTCTTGGATCTAAATGTGTTTCACTGCATGGAGCCATCTTTGATCTGTTGTACATAGGAAACAAGGTGATCTCTCTGTACTTCTGGGAAACAATAGATTTTCATGGATAGCAATCATGACTCAAGAAAAACCACCACCAAAACGTAAGGAACACTTTTTGTGTTCTCTTATTCATTCATCCACTAACTATGTACTATGTGCCAAATTTTGTTCTAGCTGCATCAAATGAAACCGTAAAAAGTGAAGGCAAGTTTCTTAAGATACTTTATTCTAGCAGGGGATTGTAAAAAAACTCAGTAGCAAACATGATCATTCAGATGGTCAAAAGTATTTTAAAGAATGTAAACAGACATGCAACAGAATGGAAATGCTGAGTCGGGCGTGGTGGTGCAGGCCTGTAATCCCAGCACTCAGGAGGCTGAGACAGGAGGATTGTTGTGAGTTCGAGACCAGCCTGAGCTACAAAGTGAGCTTAAGGCCAGCCTCAACTGCATAGTGAGAACCTGTCTCAAAAAGACAAAAAAAAAAAAAAAAAAAAAAAAAAAAAAAAAAAAAAAAAAAAAAAAAAAAAAAAAAAAAAAAGAATGGAAATGTTAGATTTGCTAGAACTGATTAGATGGTGTGGTCAAGTCAGGTCATTCTGAGGAGGAGATATAAAGATCTACACTTGCATAACATCAAAGAACCTGCTATGTAAAAATCTGAAGAAAGAGGATTTAGAAAGAAAAACTGGCAAATATCATAAATGAGATTCATTCAAGAAGCTAAAAGAAAGGGCCCTAAGCACCTGCTTAGGCAAGTACAGAGACCAGAATTCAATCCCCAGCACCATGTGCAGCATCGGCCATGGCCCCAGGCATGCTAAGCTGGCCATAGAGTCTGGATATGGTGACACCTGCCTGTAATTCCAGTGTGGCGGAGGCTGAAAACAGGAAGATCACTAGAAGTCCCAGCTGCGTAGTGAGAACCTGTACCAAATACATTAAAAAAAAAAAAAAGACAAAAAATTTTAAAAAGTAAAATAATTCTCCCTATGTGACCAGAATATATTTAACTATGGTCTGTGGGAGCATGGTATATGCAAATGAGGTTGCAACAACATTATGTGGAACATTCTAGGCTATAGTAAGGATTATAGTTGTATTTAAAGTACAATGAAAACCTACTGAGCTTTCAGCACAAGACATGATCTGGTTATGTGTTTAGATCATTGAGCTGTTGCTTAGCTTGTGTGTTTCAGGGTTGGTGGAAGAAACAAGCAGAAAAAAAGTAGAAGGCTTTTCAGTAGCTGAGAGATGAAAGCTGAGCGATCAAGGTCATAGCGATGCTGAGAGTGAGCAAAAGGAATAAATTGGGGGGTGTATATTGGAGGTGGGGAAAACATGACTTGCTAATTAATTGGATGCAAGAGTGAATGAAAAGAGACAAAGCACGGATGATTTCTACATTTTTAGATTGAGTAACTGGGTGGAACAATTTGAAGAGGAACAGGTTTGGAGGGGGTGGATATCCGGAGTTCTGCTTCTCAGATGCCTGTTAAACATGATAATAATAGTACCTACCTTGCAGGGTTGTTGTGGAGGGAGAAAATTTAAAATGTAGGAAAAGAATTTAGTGCCAAGCAGGAAGTAATTGTTCAATAACTATTAACTGCTATGATTCTTCAGGCAAAGGTAGTTGAGAACAGAAAATAATGGTGAGCAGCTAAAGATCAAGATAAACGAAGGTGTTATATTGGATTCACGGCTGCTCTAAGTATTTTGGAAAGTACTTTTATTTATCCATCATGGGGCAAAAGTACAATGAACTGAATGCTTATGTGAGTCATAAATCCTAACCGCCAAAGTAACATACAAGTATCTTTGGAAAGCTATTATGTCAAGTGGACGGAGCCCTCAAGAATGTAATTAGTGCCTTTGTAAAGTCGCACCAGTGATCTCCCTTGCTTCCTTTCACCACTTGAAGACACAGTGGAAAGACAGGATGGCATGAGCCAAGAACTGGGCTCTTAGAAACCTAACCTGCCTACATCCCGACCTTAGACTTCCCAGTCTCCAGCACTATCAGAAATAAATTTCTGCTGTTTATAAGTCATCCAGTCCATGCCATTTTAAAAATAGACACCTGAAAGGAGCAACACAAATACTTTTATAAATCTCAATAAAAACTGAATTACTTTACAAATAAAATGTGCAAAGTACAATTTGCTAACTTACTAATATGCTTGCATGTCCTGGCAATGGCAAATCGCTAAAAAGTTTTCTAAATCTTATTCTCAATATCTGAATTCATCTATTACAGACCAGGTTAGAAAAATAGTTCACAGACCAGCACTAGTAATATACTTTCAGAAATAAAGGAGATACTGGAGCAACGCCTGAGATTTATTTAATTGAAGTGTGGTGGTGGTGGATTTTCAGTAGGCTGAAATAATAGCGTTTCCACTCAAACCATGGAGAATTGCATATATTTACAAGTAATCAGTTTCAATTAGCTATAAGGAAAGAGTCTAATCATTCCTGCAGGAACTCTTATTCCTACAGAGAAAAACATCCGCTTCCCTACTTCCCCCTCAAAACACTTCAATTTAATCATCCAGGATGCAATCTAGGGTCGCGGATGTAGTAGGTAGCCCAAGCTCCTTCGCACCAAGCTGTGCTCGCTAGGGACAGAGCTATTACCAGACTCGAGCTACCAGGGTACCCCTGCGGATGCTCTCCCACCGCTTTGCACTCAAAACTCCAGCCCCAGAGTTCAGGGTCCCCAGACAGAGAGCATCTGGAAGACTCCTTGGGGCAGAGTCCTCTTTCTAGGTGAGCGAGTGGGAGGACTGTTCACCCCCGCCGAGCTCTTTGGTTAACGAGCAAAACTTGGTTAACTTCACACTTTCTTGAGCCCCCCACGCAAGACCGCTTCCGCCGGGAGCCCGCGGCCACAGCGAGGCAGCGCTTCCATGGCCGGGAGCACAGGACGTGGGCTGGGGATGAGGAGTAGAAGGAGCCCAGCACGGTGCAGCACCCCTCCTCCAGGAAGGCTCCGAGACCCCCGGGTTGCGCGGTGGGCACTAGCTGCGTGGGTACGCCAGCGGGGGCCAGCGGGGGCGCGGAGGGGGCGTGGCCTGGCCTCCCTGGGCCGCGCGCCGGGGGAAGAAGCCGCACCTCCGGCCATGCCGGGCGAGGGGCCGCGCCAGCCCGCGAGGCGCATGCGCGCTGCCGGCCGACTCGGCTCCCTCCCCGCCCACCCGGCCTCTTCCCCCTCCCCCTCCCCCGACCTCGCCTCTCCCCCTCTCCTCGCCCGCGGTGTGCTGAAGTTGGGCGGATGGCAGCTAACCGGCTCCGCTAGAGGACTTGAGCAGCCCAGCCTCGCAGCCCCGGAGCCCCGGTGCGCCGCGCACACCTCCAGGCGACTGGGTAAGACGCTGCCTCCTCGGCGGAGCGGTGCTAAGTAAATGACACCAAAATGTCTGCTTTGCTCCGAGGGATGCATTTTTCCTCAAGGGGGGAGGCGAAGGCTGGAAGGGCGGAGAGTGCGGCCCCCGTCGCTGTGAGGAGGCTGGGGTCGCGGGCATCCCGGGGAAGTTGCACCCCGCGTCGCCGCCCGCCCTGGGCTGGGCGCCCGTCCTGCCCGCCCGGGGACCCCGCGCAAGGTCGGGCTCGGCGGGGAGCGGGCACCTTCGGGGAAGCCGGGACACGGCCGGCGGGCGGGCAGCGCGGCGCGAGGGCTCGGGTCTTCTCTGCGTCTGGGTGGCGGAGACCCGCCCCGCCCTGCCGGGTCTTGGCGGCCGGTCGCCGCCCGGGGTCTTTCCTCCCTGCGCTCGGTGCCCGGGCAGTGCGCTATGCAGGTGGGAAGGTGTGCGGAGAGGGCGCTGCGAAAAGCGAGCAGCCCCTCGCGGCCGCCCGGGTGGGCCGGGTGGCTTTTGTTCCCGCATGCCCTGCGCCCGCTGAGGGACTTCTGGCGCTGGGCACCCGGAGCGGGCACCGCCGCGAGGGCCGAGGGAGGGCAAGGAACGCCCACCCGAGCCCGAGGGCGCGCGGCTCCCCGCCGCGGGGACGAGCCGTTTTCGGATCCGCGGACTCGCCGGACCTCCTCCACCTCGCCCTCTCCAGGGGCTGCCGCGGAGCCCGGGACCGGCGCTCGGCCCCGCCGTTCCCCCCGCTTCGCCTCACCTCCTGCCTCCAGGAAAAATGTCGGAGGACAAGAGGAGGGCGGAGGGCCGGAGCAGGCTCGGAGATGCTCCGCGCCGCGGGCGGCGTCCGGGGAAACCCGCGCCACCCTCCGGAGCGCCTGGGCTCCGGAGACCGAGCAGAGGGCGCTGCCCAAAAAAGATGCCCGCCCGTCGGCCGCCCGCCTGGGACGCCCGGGAGCCGCCCTGCGCCCGCCCCCTGCCGGAGCCCGGGACGCCGCTCACCTGGCGGACCCTGGCTTGCGCGTGTGGACCGACCACCCTCAGTCCCGTCCCCTCCTTTGGGCTTCTGGAGTGCTCTCTGGCGAACTTCGCCAGCCTCGTAGTTGTTCCTTCCCTTCTTTTCTTCAATAATTGTTTTACAGCGATATTCTTTCCATCATGGGATGGCTGTCACAAACAATGAAGAGAAATCTTAGTTGGGCTCCAATCTACAAAAATTACTTGTGAAGCCAAATTTCATCTGCATTTCCGGTGTTCACACATGCTGGTTTTCTGGACTATAAACCGTTCTGAAGATCCTTTAATTGTGTAGATGAAACGTATTTTTTCTCTAATAGAAATGAGTGCCCCCCCATTCAAAGTTGCTAAGACTAGATGCATTAATTTTGCAAGCTGAAAAAACACTTTTGAGTACAGTATAATTGTTCTTGAAGTCTTTTGTAGTAATCATAGTAGTTATCTATGAAATGTTTGCTTTAAGACTGATAACCAATCCGAAGGCAATTTGTACTCATTAATTCAAATGAAGGGGTTTAATATCCAGTTAAGTTACTGTTAAGCTGTTTTGTTGGCAAGAACAAAAACAAGCACGCTTAGGAGTGTAGATTTATTTGTACACTTTTGTAATTATAAAGACTAGGGCAATAAGGAAGAGCAGTTTACAGTTTGGAGGCTTGGAATACAAGTGTTTGTTTTCGCAAAAAGATCAAGCATAATTTATTCAGTGAGATGAATCTCCAGGACAGTGACATCTGATCTCACAGCCACGGGTTCTGGTCCTCACTCTTAATATTGTAATTTATAAGATTAAGAAAGTTATTGTATTTGCAGTGAACATGAGGTCTCCATTTTGCCAACCTCCACCTTTTTTCTCTGGCTCTTCAACTATATACTGAAGTTTATATTTCCTCCTGAAGGGAATTAGCAACGAATTTACTTTACTGTTCTTTTTCTGTTCTAAGGTGAGCAGCTTTTTCTTTTCAAATAGTCCCTAAGGGTTAAATTATGGGGAATTAGTTCATTTGCACTCAGTGTTGAAGGTTAAATTTTACTATGTTCCTATAAGCATACTATACTTTTAGCTTAATAAATATTTAGCCTTTCCTACTACTAAGGCCAAAATTTGTGAAGAAAAAGAAATACATGTGATGATCCATTTGATTTCATAGTAACAGCCAAGTGGAACTGAATGATCTACATAAAACTTTTGAAGGAAATGGGTGTGATGGCACACACCATCAATCCCAGCACTTAGGAAGCTGAAGCATAATTACATGCATGTGGCAGCCTGGGCTCCATGGTCAGATCTTCTCTAAATCAAAAAATCTGATTTACAGACTAAAGTGAAAAAAACTTGCATGTTAATCTACTACCGCAAAGAACATGGACTTTTTCTGGAAAAGGCACTGAAAATGTGTGGAACTAAGAGATGGGCACTCATGGAACTGCATTTCTGCTGAGATCTCTGATAGTCCAGCTCTGAAGAATTATAGTGAGCAACTTCTACTTTGCAGAAAAGCAAATGCAAAGGCCACTCTATACTCAGTGGTAAGAGTAAATCTATATGCTATTGAAAACATTTTATTTCATCAGATTACCATAGAATATAAAACTATATAGGCTGGAGAGATAGCTTGGTGGCGTAAACGCCTGCCTGGCAAGTGCAACGACCCAAGTTTGATCCCTGCTACCTCATGCCTTGTTGGGCCCAGAAACCTGCATGTGCTGTGCTGGTCCCAAAACTCAGTATGATGTTACATGCCAGTAATCTCAGTCCTGGGGAGGCTGAGACAGGAGGATTGTGCCCTGTCTGAAGTGCATAGCGAGACTCTGTATCAATAAATACATTGTAGCGGTTGAAAATTATATAACATTTCTAGTGGAAAGTCTTGGATCCTCATACCTGTAAATTTTTATGAAAAGTTAAAAAAAAAATCCTTTGCCATAAATACACCACCAGACTTTGGTGTTTGATTGGCGAATACTGCTACCTCCTCTCTCTTTCCTTGTCTCCACTTACCCTACAAAGACTTACAAAAATGTCTTTGACTCTAAACTTCTGCTACTATGCCAGCACATAGTACAATATCTGGCAAAGGGCAGGTATTAAATATTTCTTGCCGAATTGACATGGCTCACAAAAGTCTTCTAAGATTAGCATTATGACTTTTAGTAGTACTCATGGTCTTCATCCTAAGTATCCTGGCCATGGTCCTGCATCTTTGGAGACAAATATTTTCAGAATTGTTACATTGTGAATATATATGTTTCAATATATCATTTATTCTGTTGATTTACTTCCAAATTACAAAACAGTATTGATTTATTTTAGACACATAGAACACATTAAAATGTATGAGACAGAAAATGAAAATTACCTTTGGGCGCACACAGTTTAGATGAGCACAAATTCTGATCTAGCTGACCTCAGCTTGTATCCTGGCTCTTCCCTGTAGTAATAATAGCAGTGTGTTACTTACTTGGACTGGGCCTCAGTGTCCTCAGAACTGCATAAAGTACAAAACAGTGTTCAGTGTATACTTCCAGTTATCTAAGTGCTTAAAGAAATGCTATTGAAAATACAATGCTCTTTACCACTTGTTCAGTGTGTACCTAAATGCACCAGTATTTAAGGAATTGAGCCCTGAGTACTGCCCCTTGCCTGTAATCCCAGAAAGCTGCAGGCTGAAGTAGAAAGATCCAAGTTCAGTTCCCCACCCTGAGTAGTTTAGCAATTTAGCAAGACCTGTCTCAAAAGAAAAAGCTTAAATACAAAAAAACTGTAGATACAGTTTAGTGGTGAGTCCCTGGGGCAAATGCCTAGTCAGTCCCCTTTTCCCTGACAAAAGACTTGGAAGCATTTTGCAGGACATCATGCTTGCTTTTTAAAAACCTAGTATTACGCTGCTACTGTATTTTCATATTGTAGTGACTACAGAATTCCTCTTATGTATGTGTTAATTTATTTAGCCATCCTTTCATTTGGGGACTTTTATATTACTTCCCATATTCCTATCATAATGAATTTACATCTTTACCTTTAATTCAATTTTTCTTCAGGCTTGATACATAGAAAATCTGGTTCTCACCGACATAATGCCATCTTTGTAAAAAGTCTTCGATAGGTGAAAATAATAGTTTTCAAACTTATTCATTTATATTATTTGAAACTGATCACTTTTTTGTCATCCTTTTAAGTATTTTTTTTAAAAATGTGGCTTGTTCAAGTCTTTTGCCCGTGTGTCTATTGGTATTCAGATACATTTTTCTTATTTGAGTGCTAATTTTAGTCTCTCAATAAGGAAAAGCAAACAAAGAAAGGAAATACTTGGTGGCAAAGAGGACGTGTGGCAAAGACAGCAGAAATTACTGTGGCTAAAGCAGAAATACTGGCAAGATTATTACAGCTGGAAACAGATCAGCTATGAAAGCAAGAGGAGAGCCTCAGACCCTTCAGACCCCCTTTCAAATGCTCAGGGTCACCAAATAGTCTGTGAACACCTTACTGTAAGAAGCTTGTACGTGAAGAGTTTATACATTTTTGTGGGTTGTTTCTGTTAGTTTACTGTGTTACAGAAAACTTAAATTTTCCTGAGATAAATGAGATTGAAAAAAAGGACAGTTGCTGGGCATGATGACACGTGCCTATAATCTTGACAGAATTGTTGTGAGTTCAAGGCCAGTCTGAACTATCTCAGAAAAAAACAAAAATAAGACAGAGAGGGAGGGAGGAAGGGGGGGAGGACAGACAACAGTGGCTATACTATCCACAGGTGGCACTATCCATGGAATAAGTGCCCTATGGGCAAATAATTGACATTTCACATCAAGATTAAATAATGAAGTCTAGTTATAAAAATCTTTTGTGAAGTTAGTATCATATCCCCATCCAAAATGTTCAGTTGCTGATGAAGTTTAAATATTTAAAAATAAGATTTTAACGTGTCACCTTAATGAGTTTTGTGTACATAATGCTGTGAACAACTTAGTGGTCTTACAAAGTTCTGGTTTTGACTTTTTAAATTCTATGACTTTTAGCTAATTTAGTTTCAAAAATTTATGCAGCTTGGAAAATCTATGAAGTCCCTTAGATAAGTAAAAAGTGTTATAATCATTGGAGGCTCTAGTTTTTAATTACACTAAAGGCTCAGTGATATAAAGGCAATCAACATAAAATTTGTCATGAGTGGTGGTCCCCTGTAAAAGGAACAATGCATTGTGGAAAAAAATAAAAATTTTATTTCAAATAGAAAAGGATTTGAATTTCCACTTTACAGTTTAATATTGTAAGTTTTTTTCATACAGTTAAGTACATCATATCTGGAATTCTAGCATGAGTAATTAACATCTAAAATCTCTGAGTTTCCTAAACTTTGCATATGACTTTTTCTCTTTTGAATACTTTTGCCAATAAATACAATTTTGTTGACAATGGGTGTGGTTCATAAAGTAAATATTTACCTTCTTGTACTGGGTCACAGGCTTTTCTTAGTACTGTTGATTGGCTTTTGAAATATACATATATAACTCAAAGGCATGGTATTGCAGTAAAACAGTCACAGCCCAGGAGAAATTATATTATGAATAAAGTGTTTATTTCATTTATTCAGTTGTCTCAGGTCTTCTCTGAGCATTGTGAGTTACCTCCAGTGAAAATTCTATAGTAAATGTTGATGGCACTTTTTATTGCACTACTGGGGATTGAACTCAGGACCCTGTGCTTGCCAGGCAAGGACTTATGCTATTGAGCTGTCTCCCCAGGCCCTAAATATTTTTTTCTTACTTTTTTTTTGGCACTTTCTTACCTATTTTGATTTTCAAAAAATGTAGGGGCCAGTTTATGTATTAGAAAAGGTTACCCGATCTACAGGTTTTCTGAGTCCGTTTTAGCTCCAAGAAGACCACCTGTCCTATTTCGCCCAGTGACTACTTTTTCAGTATTAAATGAATGAGAATCAAATTCTGCTATGTGATAAGCTATATGGTAACTGTATTATTTAACTTAGATTATATATGTGAAAAAGTATATGAAAAATTGCCCTTGATAGAGATACAATCCGAGAATGTAACTTGGTAGAAAGACCCAGAGTTTAGATTAAAAAAAACCAGGAATTTAGGGTTAACATCTCTTATCATTATCTGTAAAACTAAAATTGATAATTATAGCTTTCTCCAAAGTATTGAAGGATTAAATGAATTTGTGTCTATAAAAATACTTTCTATGTTGGATCTCTACACAAGTGTTGAATACTCTAATAAGTTAAATAAAATAAATCCAAGAAACATTGTATAGACCATATGCATCCTTATTCATGCTTATGTTGTTTCCATGTGTTTCTCACCTTATTCTTTTTGGACTAGCTTGTTTAACCAATCAAATAGGGAAACATCTATTCACTCATAAATATTTTGAAGCACCTAGTATGTGCCAGGCTCTCTTGGTATGGCTTTTAGAGGCAAAAATGACTTAAATGTGACCTCTTTGTGTAAGAAGTTTGCATATAAGCTACTTGAACTTATTATTTTCCTTTTATTGAGTAATGCTAGCCATTCTGCACTTAAAAGTCATAGTTAAATTCCATACAGGAATGATGAACAAAATCTTCCTTTAGGGTTTAGCAATTTATGTCACTTGATTTAAAAATTTTTGCTCCTAAAGTGCAAGTGAACTGCTAAGCAGAGACTGCATAGATAAGGAGAAAAGCAGGAAGTGACTCTGCTGGTCGAAGATTTAACATGCTCCACCACAACATCAAAACAACAAAAGGCTGGAGGCTTAAGCCTCTTTGTGAGTCTGCAAATAGAATCCCCAATCCTCCCTAATTAAAGAAAATATCCACATGCATCTGTACTGTTCCATTTCCCTTCTCACATCCAGGCCAGCCTGTGTGGTCATTGTATTATAATGTAGGGTACATTGAAGTGTGGGTGCAGGAATGTGCAAGGGGAGACAGAGCTCACTGTTCCCACTCTACCTTAGGACCTTATGCAGAATATTCTTCCGAGGGGGGAAAAAAAATTATATATATATATATATATACACACACACATATGTTTTGGAGAAGTAGAATCATCTTTGACATTGACTTATTGAAATCATGCTAGTAATTTCTAAACATTAGTGTGACTACTAAACCTAGCAAATAGACTTTAACGTGATCTATGAAGGTTTGATATCATTTTTAAAATCAGGGCACTGACTTCTGATCCTAGTGATATATTACGATTATTATATAAACAGTTTTCCTATGTAGGGAAATGAAAGACAGTGACATTTGAAATGAATAAACGTGAAGGTAAACTAAATCCGTATGTCAGCCATTAAATTTAATGTACTTACTATTAAACCTTTGAGTTGTTAATAACTGTATGTGCTAATTTGAAGGTTTAATCTTTTTTTATGATTACTTATACTAAGCATGACTGTGATATTTTACCTGTGGTCTATGAATTTATTCTGGTCATGATTCACTGGATAAAAACCAAGTGTTTTTATGTAACCACTAAATTATAAAGCAGTGCAACTAACAAGATTAAATCATGCCTTGTGACTTAGAGTACTTAGTACTCTTAATGTAAGTTGGAGTGATCTGTGATTTGGAATACTGACATCCCCCCCTCTTACTCTAGGTAAAGCTTGATATTTGAAGCCCCCCAGTGATGCTGTCATTGTCATACTGTGTCCTTGGGGAAGGGAAGGGCCTTGTAAGTTCAGGGTGTCCTTGAACTCACTCTGTAGGCCAGGCTGGCCTCACTCATTGATCCTCCTGCCTAAGCCTCCCAAGTGGTGGGATGACCACCTAGCTGTTGAAATATTTATAAATAGATAAATATTTGAGGAAAGAATATTCATTTTTTTGTACCTCTGATACTTTAAATAAAAATTCAAGTTTATAGCCACTAATTTAGGAGATTTTACATAGGTTTTCATCTGAAATTTAAAACATAATCAAGAAAGCAAATGTTAAAGGTATCAGGATAGAGAAAAAGAGATCTGCTTTTCATTGAGTTTTGCTGATCGGAGATCAGCTAGCCTGACTGTGGTGTCTATCCCTGTTTATAGATGAATAATATTGTCAATTTTGATTGAAGCTATTGGAGCCCATTTTCTTGTACTCATAAGCAATAATCTCAATTTTCTGTATTGAGACATTTTGACAAAATTATCTTCAGCAAGTTCAGTGCTTAATAAGAAACACCAATATTTATATAAGTGATAGATGTAGTAAAAACATAAGTCCTTTATCAGTTAGAATCGTCCCCTGTTGAGAATACGGGAGGAGGGATTAGGGAGATGAGAGACCTCACAAAGAGCTTGAAGGCTGTGCTCTGGAAACAAACTGGTCAGCTAACAATATATTACATGTTAAAGTAAAATATTGTTCAATATAATATTATATAACTTGCCTGCATTATGCAACAGCCTCCAGTTTCGAGAATTCATGTGACATAATTTTAAGAAGGTAATTTTTTTCCCATTAATTCAGTAATTTCATTGACTAAACATCTGAGTAATGCAAGTAGGATTTTATGAGGTAAAATTCCATTAAATAAATGTTACTTCCAGGAAAGAAAAAAATGCAAAGCATTTTTCATGTAATGCACAGATTTTATTAAATAGCTAAAAGTTCTTGTAATACCAAACTTCAATCTCACTGATAAAAATTTGTACCAAATCTTTCTTTTTAAATGGAACTATTCCTGCACCTGTCTTGTATAAAAATAAGATGGAGAGACCTTGACATATTATTTTAAAATACCAATAATGAATGAGTACACATTCTCAGCTTTGTTTTGTTGGGCAAGAGAGTCCAATAACAGTGTTGGGAGTGTTCGTTAATATTTGGGGACATGACTAGGGTGCTGGAGGAAGCCGATCTGCTTGTCACGCTGAGTTTAAGAGAATGTGGATTTGTAGCTTCTCAGGATTGCTGCAGATGCTGTTCAGCGAGGCTGTTGATTATAACCAAGACCAACTGCCGCGTGGTGTGCTGGACTTTAATAACTACTTAGCGCCAAGAAAGTTCTAGTTCACTTAGATTTCGGGGAACAAAGGAGATTGTATACTTGGAAGAGGAGCCCAGAGAGTGTACTTTAAACTCCTAACAGGCGACATGCAGAAACGATGGAAAGAGAGGTGTTCTGTTGTGTTGGTCAGTGCGGCCCATGTAGTTCAGCATTCATTCCCCCGCTTCTTTGGGCTGCGATCCTCTGCTCATCTCTTTGGCCTCTGCTGTTTCCTGCCTCCTTACTCTGTTTTTTTCTTCTGTATTTTAGGGAAGGGTCTATAGGGTATTCAGAGTCTCACTACTACATCTGACCGTAGTGATCTGCCTGTTTACAGTCTCCCAAGAGTTGGGATTGAAGGAATGTGCACCACCACACCCAGTTTCAGTTGCCATCTAAACATGCCCCTTGGGCAGGGCTGGCTTTTGTTTGCAGGTGCTTTGATCTGCGGAGCTATTTGGCAGGCCCTTTCTGCCTCCTTACTCTTAATGTGCTATGTGATTGTTCTCTTACTCTGTACAGGGTAGTAAAGTTAAATAAAAAGGCAGCTCTCAAGGAGCCTAAAGTTGAGTTGATACTGCATTCTAGAAGAGCAGTAAAATCTGTAGTAATTCACAAACTTGAGATTAATGTTAGATAACTAACCAGAATCTGGCAAAAGTTTCACAGAGATTGTAGCATTATTTTTTTCCTCAAATTTGATAGGGAAAGAAAGGCCTTCTAGGCCCAAGGACAGAATAAATACACAGAGGCGCAGACTTAGGAAAAAATCAGAAATTACTGTCATTCAGTTTTCTAAAAGCTTATCTTCTGTGTAAGAAATCATAGGATCAGGCTGGAAAGGTGACATATACTGACATGTGTTACTAAGTTAAAAGTTGAAATTTTCTTTCATAAGGACGGAATGCCACTGAAGCCACGGAAGGAGGGATGACAGGGTGAGAGCCAGCTTTGAGAATGAGCTGTTCATCATGTGTGTGCAGTGGGAAGATGGAGAGAAATAGTCATGTGATTTCAGCTGTCAAAGTGACAGAGGGGAGGACTGAACCGGGAAACTGCAAAGGGCCCAACCTGTGGGAGGATGGCGTTATGAGTGAACATAATTCAAAGCCTTGGAATTCAGTCAAGAGGGGAATGAAGAGGACCTTCCAGGAGCCATAAAGATAACCTCAAGGATTTGAGCCTTTGTATCTGGGTAACACAAATGCCATTAAATTACAGAAAACCCAGAGTGGTGAAGAGGTTTAGGAGGAAATATATTGAGATTGACTTGGGAGATAATTTGACACATCACAGATGTTTGGCATGAAGTTAATTTAGAAACCCCATTCATTAACTAGTAAGCAACAAGTATGATCTTAGGCTATAGCCATACACGTGGTATCCAGGATGAAGTTGGTGACCATTCTACTTTGCCTACTCAAATAATAACCAGAATGTGGCATGGATGGTGAAATAGACCTATAAGAAAAAAATAATTCTTGTCAAAGGGATTGGAGAAATTTAAGCTGGGATGGAATGATATGTTTCACCTTTGGGAGGGGAGTTATGGGAAATAATTAGATGAGCTGCAGATTGCCTCGGTGTATAATAGAAATAATAAAACTACATGGCAGAATTGGAAAGAGGTAATTGTGCAGTGTTACTGGCAGATGGTTGGCAGCCAGTGCACTTCAGTTTTTATTGTGACTATTAGGAATAGCATTAGAACCAGTGGACAGGAAGCCAGGGAGATGGCTCAGTACAATAAGCGTTTGCCTGGCAAGCGCAAGGGCCTGAGTTCAGTCCCTGGTTCTGCCAAAAGAAATAACCAGTGGACACATATCACAGGCAGATCTTACCATCCTCTTGGAAATAATTTCTCAACAGCTGTAGCTGACTGGTTAGGTGAACTACCTTGAAAAGTAGCAGATTTCCTGTCCCTAGAGAGCATGGCAGGAAACTACTTGGCAGAGATGCTAGAGATTTAAGGATTAAGAAGGTCTCATTCCAACTGTAGCCTTCAAGTGCTCTAGTGCATTTGGAATGAAATTCCAAGAGAAAGGTGTGGGCTAAATATAATATTTGAGTCTTTTACTTAACAGGTGACAATAATAGAAAAAGGAAAAAAAAGCCAAAAGGAGAAAATGCAGAGAGTGGATGAGGGCTTAGAATAGAACCTTGTTCTATTCCAAAAAAGAATGACTCTTGGAGCATTTCTGCATTGGATAGACATACGAAAAGAATAAAAAGTGAAAGGAAGTTAAAGTATACAAACATTTACATATATATGTATATATGTATAGTGGTACCTCAGTTCATGAACTTGATTCTTTTCATGAACTGAACTGAGAACTGAATCAGTTTTCCCCATACAGTGGACATAGCCATTAAATTTGAATATGATGGCCAGAATGAAAACAGCTGTTGAGAACCAAGCAACTGCACTGAAGATAGCAATGTGTAATAGAAGGGTCACACTTGGAATGCCTGTCACTCTGGCCTGCTAAATACATACCTTTTCATGACATAGCAATTATTACTATACTATCTCACAAGTAAGTTTTTTTTAATGGGTAATAAATGGAAAAAAAAAGAAAAAAAAGTCATAGGACGGTCCTGATACAATGCTGTATATGGTTAGATTTCTAAATTTCTGTGTAAAAATATGTGTCTATTACTGTTTTTTAAACATTTTTTCCTCATACTCTGTAAGGACTTAAAGTTTAGTACATCAGTACTTGATGGAAAATACCTGTTCTACGTTATGCCTAAGATGTTTGATATTTAGACAGATAGGGTAAACCGAACTGCATATGTCACAGGGTAATAATCAGCTTCTCTTCTGGAGGGTTAACAACCTAAGTTTGCAGATCAAAAATTGGAGAAGTGGAAGGACTACAAGGTCAGCCAACATTTTGGTCCTAGCCTTTCAAGGTCAGCAAAGACTCAGCACATAGGAGAACCTGTACTGTAACATGTAATTCAGCTGTACCTTTTTCTGATCAAGGAGATTATGGAGCCACAGAGGAATGCCATCGATGATGTATAGTGTGTTTAAGGAGAGTTACATGGAGAGAAAACTTTCTCTCAGGCTTTCACAGATAGCAAATTGTCAAGCAATGGCCGTGACTCATCCACATGGCTGACACTGACAAAGGATCTACAAAGTGTGGTACAGAGTTACAGGATAAATCCTGAGGGAACTTGACTGACATTATCAGATAGAAAAGTTACATTTCGTGTTATATAGGTCTTGCTTTATCTTGTTCTTAGCCATCCAGCAGAAAAGTATGAAGAAAAGTAAAGCCATATTGATATGCTGAGCTGTAAAAGTCTCTAGTCAACAAATTCTGTGGATAACCCACTACTATTGTAGACTGCTGGACTGTGTTGGAGTGTTTTGCTGAATTCAGGCACCTATAGTATTTAAATGCCAATAGAATACCCATCTCTGACAGGACTAAACAAAAAAAGAGGATACAAAGGAAGAACCATTTTTTGTTTGTATATACAGAATAGTTAGGATAGATATGCAGCTACTTTTGCTTGAGAGAGATATGTAGTAATAGTGTTTGGACAGGATATCCTGTCTGCTTCTTATACTGTGGATAACCACTAAGAAAATAACAATGTGAAAGGTATTAATTATTGAAAATGTCCTGTTAATCAGCTTTGAAACTGCCTCATTGATATTTCTCAATAAAAAAAAAAAAAGAAACAACTGTTGAAGGAATATGAAGGTATTGTATATGCTTTGAAACCAAGGAAATAAAGATTTTTTTTTTTTCATGTATTTAGTACAGGGGCTACAGGGTCTCACTACGCAGATCACACTGGTAGTGATCCGCCTATTTTAAACCTTCCAAATGCCCAGATTATAGGCATGCACCAACACATAGTCTCAGTGTCTCAGTGTGCTCCAGGAGGTGGGACTAGCACAGCAAATTAGGAATCAAACCGTGGTTCCTGTGTCTGCCTAAGCAAGCCTTTAATCCCCTGAGCTGTCTGGCTGGGCCTTGAAGAAGTTGTTTTTTGGTTTTGTTTTATTTTTTGTATTTTAGGGATGGGTTTGCAGGGTGTTCATGGTCTCACTACTAGATCAGACTGGTAGTAATCCACCTGTTTACAGCCTCCCAAGACCTGGGACTACAGTCCCATCCCACCAAGCCCAGTCTCAATCACTGTCTCAGTGCACCCCCAGCGTGGGGCCAGCATAGCAGGCCCAGGCATTGAACCCCCGTCCCTCTGCGTGCTTACAAGCGCTTTAACCTGCTGAGCTGTTTGGCCGGCCCATAACTGAAGAAGTTTTAAGAATGATTTTATTCACATGTATAATAACCTTCCAAAAAGTATTGAAGAAGAGGCAGTTTTAACAAAAAAGATCTGCTACATCATGCCATATGGCAGAAAGGTTGAACAAGATCAGAGCTGAGATGTCATATTGGATTCTGCAATGAGACAGTTACTTCCAATTGTCTAGAAAGAACTTGTGATGAATGATTTATACACCAGCTATTTCCAAGAGGGAAGCTTAAATAACAGCACTTTCATAGAGGTGAATGAAAATGAAGCAAAATAAAGAAATCACAAAAAGAAAGAACTGGGAAAAGAGATGGGTAGCACCACGGAACCCAGGTAGGATTATTCCTGTAATGACAGGGCTACATTGCATTCCCAAGGCTTCTGGGCAGCTCACTGTATAACTCTGTAATTAATGAATGCAAATGGTTTTCCAGAGAAATTTTTCATTTCACATCACATCTTAGGTTATGGAATAGTAATGTTTGACCTTGTGATCCACAGTGATTCTGCTAAAGTTGCTTACTTTGCAATTGCTGTTTCTTCTTTAAGCTCCTAAAGGTCAAGTAAGCAGCTTTAAGATAAGGTCTTAAATGCCGGTAAGGTAGTGATGATCCATCTGGGCAGAGGCTACTTAGGCATCCAAATATTCCTGAGTCTGAAAAATGAGCTTAGGAGACAGCATTAGGGTAGTTTCAGAAATCACAGAGAGCGCATCCAAGCACAGTGGCCAATCCCTGTGCCCCAAAAGCATTTCCCTTGATCTCTCTCATCATTTAAATTTCAGTTAAAATGTTTCAAACAGACTTTTGTTGGACCCTGTTGAATGCGGACCTTTCATCATCCCTCTTCTTTTTCTTTCTGCAACAACACTGTAATCTGGTTTCTTACATCATTTACTTCTCTGTTTGATGATGAATAGCCTTCCTCCCACAAATTAGAATGTCAGCCAGTACAGCACCAGGTAGAGAATACCGTATGCACTCAGTAGGGTGAAGGAGCAAAGATGGTTGTGTATGGAAAGAATTTAGCTTGGTATTGACATGGGAACAGAAAGGGATGGTAATGTTGGGAATAGGATAAATTCTCCCTAATGGATTTGATGAAAAGTAATTGATGATTATGGTAATGACACAATTTTGTGCTGGAAACTTTAAGAACTTTGGAGTTCAGGGGCAGAAATACATTCTCTTCACATGTGCTGGTTCATTGACAAAGAACGGGAATATTAACAAGAATGAGAAAGTCATGCATATTCATTGACCATATTTATAAAGGGTGGGAGCCTACTTGGGAAGAGCAGAAAGCCCTACCTTAGGGCATCTCCTTTACAGGAAAAGGTGGCTTTCTGTTACTCATTTAAAATGCAAAGATGGTCTTTCAAAACTTGCAGAAGATAAATTAAGTTGCTAACATACAAATAGAAGATTGTAAGGAGAGAGAGACACATTAAACTTGAAGAGGAAACCAGAAGCAGGTGAGAGAGAGGTAGACCAGGCAGTGAAGTGGGCCAGAGACCACTATGAATGTAGACCAGTTGTTTGAAAGAACTAGGAGAGAAGTTTGATTGTTGGAGACAGAATAGTAACTGAGATGTGTGGCTAAACAAAAAAACATATTTTTCTACCATTCATTAAATATATTAAAGGGAAGTGAGACAAAATTATCAATAGAAAAGAGTAAGGAAATATATCATGAAATTTTCTGGATCATCAATTTCATTCCTGAGAAGTTTTAATTCTCTATATATCAAAATGAACATGGACACTAGAGAATTATATCAAATCTTTATGGGGTTTGTTTATTGTGTTTTGTTCTTTTGGGGTTTTTTGCTTACCCCTGGTGCTTGGACGCAATCTTGATTACTCAGGCAGCATGTTGTGCTTTGCCTGCAGCCTGCAGGGTGCAGGTTTGCAGTTTAGAGGAGTGGAATTTCCCCAAGATTGTGGACAGGCAAGAAATTTTTAGAATCATAGAACACAGTAAGTTCAAAAAGCACCTTGAAGTCATCTAAGTCTACAAGAATAATGGGCTCTTTTTTTTTTTTTTCTCCTCTTCTTATCTCTAATATTTTAACTCATAGCCAGAAGAAAGATATTGCAGGATAGATATTACAAATTGGTCCTTTCTAATGGCTTTACTTGAGGATTCAGAAATGATGAAAAGTGTTTTCAGCTTAGGAAAAAAAAAAAAAAAAACATAGAAAACCTTCTGTGTAGTATTTCTTGTATGCTGAGTAAATTTTGGTAAACAACTAACCATCAGTTGAGAAAATGTTTAATTTAAATACTTAATATTTAATGCAAACAAGTAGACAAAATACTTTCCTCATTGGGCAAATTCCCTGTAAGACAATGTCCATGCTAAGGAGTAGATGAGTGAAAGTAAATTCTCTTCGTACAATGAGAGGAAGTAAACTTTCATAGTTTGCTCTGGGAGAAATCATACTATTAAGAAATGGAAATGATCTTGAAAAGGAAAAATAACTCAATAACTCATTGGGAAGTACTGTTTTGAAAGCAAATTTAAAAATAAGGGAGATTTTCATATACGTCCGTTCTGTTATATGGTAGTGAAGTATCAGTTGAGAGCAGAGGATAAGCAGGACATTGGCGTTTAGATAATAGCAATGAGAAAAACTGATGCCTAACTGAAATTCTTTCAAACCATAAAGCAGAAAATAAATTCATTTTCTGTAATGTTTTGCTTGTTTCAAATGTTTAGCTGCCTCTAGTTTTTATAGAAATAGCTTGGGAATGAGGAGTGATTTTGAAAAAGAAAACATTGCAAGTAAAATAAAAATGATTCATATTGAATTTTTGTGTATGGTTCATCTAGTGACTTTCTTTTTTAACAAATGCTATGTGGTAAGCACTGTTCTGGAAGCTTCTAACTTACCATAGACTCAAACAGGCAAAATGCTTTTCCCATGTAGTTTGTTTTTTTTGGCTTGATTTTTTTTGAGCATATTTTGCACATATTATTTTATAGGTCCTTGGAAAGCAGGGCTACCAAGATGACTTCTCTGTCTCTGTCTCTCTGTCTCTGTCTTTCTCTCTGTCTGTCTCTATCTGTATCTTTTTCTTTCACTCTTACATCAAATACAAATAAATGAGGATGTATTAAAGACATGTTGGATGTATCATATTGGAATTTAATTAAAATGACTTAAAAATTGGCATAACTTGCTGTCCATCTATTTTAAAGTAACATATCGTACCACTACAAAAATACCGAGTTTATGAAATAATTTGAATGAGCTGTCATTCCAACTCCTTTTCTCATTCAAGGAAAACATAGCTGATAGCATCCAAAGTTCCAGGCACAAGGGGGAGAAGTGAGCTCATTTTTCTCAGGCTACAAATCTGACTTCCCTCCAGGAACTTCCCAGGAATAAACTACCTGTTTTCTTTCATCCCTTTGATGTTTCTTGTATTTGCCTGCCAAACCTGTTTCCAAGTGTTCTAGGTTTGGAGGCACATTTCAGAGAACTACAGCATAATGAACTAAAACAGAAATTCTGACATACTGTACATTGGAAAATTAAAATCATATTTAACAGAGGTATGTATTTTTTTAAAGGAATATGCTCTTGAAATGTATATCTAGGCATTAAAATAGGGATTTAATTTTATTTCATCTAAAAAAAATTATATTTGGAAACTGTATTGTGTTCATATCCAGAGTAAGATAAAAGTGAATGGAAAGGCTTAAAATAAAGTCAGCTTAAAATAAGAAGGAAGAACATAGGATTTTTTTTTTTTTTTCGGTGAAGAGGGGGATGGGTGCTTTGCAGATTGCCCTATAATGGGCATGTTCTCAAAATTTTCTATTATATTTTAGGAGCAGTATTTACTGAAAGAAGTCATTGGGAGCAATGTGAGTTCTGCTTTTATCTGTGATTATTATTTCCTTCTCTTTCTCTTTTTCTGCTGCTTCTTCCTTTTGCTTCCCTTCTTTCCTCAATTATCAGAATGACTGCACAGACTAATGGGATGTGTCTATTTTCAAGGATGGCACTGAAGCCAAAAGTGATGAATTATCAGGAGATTCTAGGGATTTGCTGGTTGCCAAAGGGAAATGAAGGGAGACGTTCTGAATGTGTTCCAGGAAAATGTGTAACAATAGCTAATAGTCCAGTTTGTATTTTACTTGTTTTGAAATAATGAACTTGGAGAAGTATTGCAAATACTACGCTACCACTTATAGTCATTTAAGGCTAAAAAGAGCAAGTGATATTTTCACAGGCGAGATTTTTAAATATTGACTTTTCAAAGAGTTATGTGTTACCAATAGAAATGAAGTCTGTCAGGACACATCGTATAATAGAAAGTATATGAAATTATGTTTATTTGGTACATGAAAATTTTAAAACAGTATGAAACATTTAAAATTTATTTCACTTAACTTGCAAGAAAAAGTCTTCAGGATGAAATGAAAATAAATTTAGGTAGTGGCTGTTCATCTTGTGTTGAACTTGTTTTTGATATTTCATATATAACTGGACTGTTTGATGCTTGAAAAACACATGGCACCCTTGGTTCTGAGTTAAGAACTACTAAAATGTTTGGTATATTCTGAGAAAAGGTCAGGAGAACTGAATTCTAATTCTAGTTATAGGTTTTCTCAGGAGACTTATGATTCTAACATGAGAAAATTGCAATATTCATGCAAGATCACTGTGAGTAGAATAAAGGAAATGTTCGTTTTCATCCATGATTACCAATCAACCACAGATCTGAATATATTACAAAATAATGTATTATCTCTACATGAAAGGAAAATTCTAGATAGAACCTCTATATCGTTCAGTGCCCAACCTCTTTATGCCCCTGCTTTTATTCTCTCTTACAAAAATATTCTTGTCCTCAGAATATGGCCTCTTACTTGTAACTTCTGCATAACTTTGCTAATACTCTTTCCAGCTTGAAGTGACATCCACGTTCTCCTTCGCTTCTCTGAATTCTGATTATCTTCTAAGATCTGAGCTAAAGTTTTGCAAATTCATGAATCCTGACTAGTCATCTCCTAGCTGCCTTTCCCTGCACTGACACTTCTAGCCACAGAACAATGACACTTGGCTTCTGTCTTCTTCAGGAGGAAAGCTCTTTCCTTCCTCTGTTCTTTATTGAAGGGTGGGGCTGACAGTCACTCACGCTGGAGCACCAATGGTGGTCTTGCCCCTTTCATTCACCCCTGGTCCTTAGTGTTGTCTCTAACCTAGAGTGAATCTGTGTGGCACTTAATTCTGACATGCTAGCTGCCCTAGATTATGAAACATTTAGCAGATTAGTAGGACACACTTCTGAATGTCTGGGTGGGCCAGACATTCAGACTAGGACACTATATGTGGTCCCACATGGGTTCCCCTTTGTCACCATTCCCCTTGCTGTGGTTTTTGTATAGGTGCCCCCCCCAAAGCCTCACGCAGTCAAGAGGCTGCTGCTGGAGTTTGTCATTGGTTATTGTGGGTGTGAATGTTACTTGGGGCAGGTGATTTGTCATACAGTGTAAAGTGGGAAGAGAAGCTAGCTGCCTGAGCTTCTGCTACACTTCCCTTGCTCTCTTGCTCTTTGCCCCAGCCGTGAAAGGTTGCTTTCTGCTCTGGGCTGCTCTGCCTTGGACCCAGCTGAGATGGACTGAAACCTCCAGTAACTGTGAGCCAAATAAATCTTTCTTTCTTTCATTTTCAGTGTCAGGTATTTGTCTCAGCAGAGAGAGAAGAGTAATTGAGACATCCCTATTTTACTATGCTCTTCTCCCAATATATTCCTGCCTTAAGGCTAGGTGACTATGGACACAGTGCTCTCCAATCATGAGGTAAATTAAACTCCTCATCGTTTAAGTTGTGAGTGTTGGATATTGTGTCCAGCAGTGGGGAAGTTAATACAATCTCTTTCTTACGGGTTTCTGTCTTCCTTTATACTTTTCCATTTCTGCTGTCTTGAGTTCATCATCACTGTCTTACCTGGAGTTGACTCTTGACTTGTCGCTTGCCTTGTCTTCCTCATGGGTGCAGGATGATCAAAGATTTGACTCCAATGTCTGGCTTCCCTGTAGAAGGATGACTGTTTCCTCGTAGTCATCATGGTAAATCCTGATGTTATGTGGCACCCTTCCTCTGATACTCCCTGTCTGTCCCTAGTTGCCACCATCTGGACACTTTATGTTCCAACTACTCTGAATGAGTGAATGAAAAGAAACCATGCTATTTAGAACTGCTTGTTTTTGCCTATGCTGTTCTCTGCACAGAATATTTGACCTGCCTTTTTCTGCTTGGAAAGCCTCACTTACAGGTTGTGGTCAGTTCTAACCTCAAACATTTGCAGTAAAACCATCTCTGGTTCCCTCTGCCATAACCATAATGGTGTTTTTCCTCCCCCACAAATGAACATGTATGACTTCACAGTTAAGCTGTAAGCTTGATGAGAGTGGGAACTAAGTTGTTTTTGTTGGGTAGAGGGAACTTTTCCCAAAATGCCCACCGTTTTATTAGCTATCTGGGGAGCTGTAACCTCTCCTATCATTATCTAGAGTAGGCCATTTAGAATACACTAGCAAGAAAGAAAAAGCAACATCTGTTGGCAAGACAGCCCAAGATCAAATTGCACTGATCGAGTGGGCACACTGGGGATCCCCATGTGCCAACTAGGAGTGCCAACACACTGATGTAGACCAGATTCCAAGTCCTGAGGCTGCTAAGCTTCAGGTTGTTACTTGAGGCTAAGTAAATCCCTCTGCCCTTATATTGGCTTGTACTTGTCACCTTTTACTTCTGTTTCTTTCTCTGACCTTGACACATAACATCTTTCCTGTTCATAAAGTCAACCAGGAATTCCCAACTCAGCTATTTTCTTGGTTCTGCCTGGAATATTCTTCCCATAAATGTTCATGTGGCTCACTTCCTTTGTCGTCTTTTTCATGGCTCATGTATTTCCTTTCCAGGGATCTCTTTTGACTAATATTTAAAATTGATAATCTGCTAATCTTCTACTGATACACACACACACACACACACACACAAACACACACACACACCATGTTTCTCTCCATAGGACTTAGAAGTTTATGGAATTTTTATTTCTTTTATTCTTTGCTGTATTCCAGGTACTATAACAGGGCCTGTGGTCCACCTCTGTATTCCCTCAGTGGTCCTTCAGTAATAATTGGTGACTAAATCATTGAATCTTCTGATACGTGCATCAGCTTTTCGTATGTATCCAGCTAATATCTTTCTCTTTGTATTATCTTTATCTTCTTGATGCAATTTCAGATATGCTAGTTGGTTAATGTCTGACCTTAGTTAAATATATTCTAGATTAAGAGACATTTATCATAGTTTCATTCCTGTCTCTGTCAGTTTCTAATTATGTGACCTTGAGTGAGTCATTCAATCTTTCTGGGCCCAGTTTTTCCTATTTGTAAAACTGAACTAATGATACTTAGTTACATACAAGGAGCTTGGCAAACATGTTAAGCATAACATTCCATAAGCATATTGGTTGGTTTTTATAAGTTAACTGGGCAGCCAGTTGAAGAGGCATATTGACAAGTTGAGCATAATATTCACACTAATATGGATTTGAGTGCTACCATTTTGTAGCTGTATGACTCTGAAAAACTTAATTTGGCTCCTTTTCAATAACTGAGGAAAATATTTTATCTCAGAATTATTGAACTATCAAACCAGGCATTGCTGTGCTGCAACAATTTTAAGATGTGTGCTTTTTCTCATCTTGTAATTGCTAAAATAAGGGGCCAGGGAGATGGCTCAGTGGAATAAGTGCTTACCTGGCAAGCGCGATGGCCTGAGTTCAAACCCTGTAAAAGTAATTGCCAAAATGACCCTACACTTAACAACCAATGGTGCCTCTGCTTCCGTAGCAGGTGGTATCTACCTCAAAACTTTTATATGCAGAACAAGCTGGTAATTATAGCTCACACTCTTTCAGGTAACTCTGGCAACTGAAGGATATTTGCCACTCTTTCCCTATTGGGAAGAGGTGGCTACTAATGAATAAAGTGGTGAACTTTGTCTTACAATGTTTAGTGACTATCATTTTGTGGGTTATCTTTAAAATTTTTCTGATTTTACCCTCAGAAGGTAAATAATAATATTATAAGCCTGAACAGCAAAACAACTTGCTCCACTTATCTCTTGTTAATAGGAAGTGCTTTTGGGTACAGGGGTCCACCTGTGTATTCCCTCAGTTTGGCTTATCATTGTCGTTGCCTTTGGTTTGGTCATAGAGGACAAGAATAGACAAATATCCTGGCAACCTCAGCAACTGCACTTGAGCATAATGCCGTTGCTAGGAGAGAAGGGCAGGCATAGCACGTGAGAGGATGTGTGCTCTGCTGTCCTGGAGGTGACAGCAGGTTGGGGCAGAAGCCAAGAGCTCAAAACAGCATTCTCCACCCTCCCTCTGCTCACAGGCAGGGAAGCGTAACTAGCCTCTCATGGCCTGGGTCAAATGATGGCAGTGTGGTATGGCCTTCTTTAAATGTATCACAAAAATGAAGGGAGAAAGTTATTACCAAGATGTCATTGTAAATGCACAAAGCATTTCAACCCATTGTTCTTATGCACTGTTCTATTAAACTGAAGCTACTAACAATCTAGCAGCCAATCATAATTCAAACGTTATATTCTCCCATATATCCTGTGTTTTATAACAATATCTCTCTGGCTTTCAGTTAACAAAATTGGAAAAAAATAACTGGAGAGTGTTATATGAGTTATGGCAAGAAACTCTACACCCATTAACTATATCCTTTGTTCAGTGAGTTATAAAAATTCTGAGATGGATGTAACATACTTCATGATGATTTTAAATAGTAATTCATTGTATATTTTATTCAGCAGCATGGCTGAAAGTCTTTCTTCTGCCAGTCACAAGAGTACCAGGGCAGTGATTAAAAATAAATATTTTAAGATAGAATGCATAAAACAAGACACACAATGGAAACAGAATGTTTAATGTTTGCATTGTACTTTATTTCAAGAGGAAACCAAAATGCTTTGGACTTAGCCCTTATTAGCATTTGAAAGAAAGTAATATTCCAGAAAAAAAAATATTTTAGGATCCATCCACAGGGGCCAGTTGTCAGTTGGCAACTGTGCTTGGATTCCTTCACGAGGATAGAAATGCCCCTCAGGGGTACTGGAGGACCTTCTCCATCTGTGACACTGTTGTTGTGATGGCCACTGGTGTCAAATAGATTGCAATAGACCAATGAACTGTCTCTGGCTAATTTTAAGGAGCTCAGTTTTGTCTCCTATCTGTTTTGTTATGTGGTTGATGGGCTTTGACCAAGTTTGTGATTCAGG
>PVKA01009031.1:52596-70304 GCA_004027165.1 Ctenomys sociabilis
AATGATATCAATTAACATGGATCTTAAGACATACTCAGTAAAAAAAAAAAAAAAAAACATAAAAAAGGCTCCAGTACCAATGATTAGTCTTTCATTGCCCACATTATATATCCAGCACTGTGACAACTCTAGAATAATCCTCTCTGGAGGTTTACATATATTTATATGCATACAGATACATTGTGTATCTAATTTTATTGCACTTGTAAGGTGTTTTAGCCCTGCATGTTCCTTTCTGTGTCCTTCTGTTGTGTCCCAGCGTACCCTTCCTCATAATTACCTGGTACATATCTGTTTAGCTGTTAGGACTTAACAGAAAAAAGTTGAGTGATAAGGCTGATGACTACCTTAACAGAGGAGTGTGAAAGGGCACAATGTCCTCAGAGAACAAGACCGTGATACGGATGGCATGAATGACAGGCAATAAATTTGGTATCTTGCTGTCAGGTACCACTTCATCATCACAGGTGAACACCACTGGCCTCCTGCAGTGCTAGCTAAAGGCAGCCAATCCTACCCATCCTTTCAGTGTCATCTTACGAACAAATTCTGTAAACTGAAATGATGTCTTCCTTTTTTTTTTTTTTGGCAGAACTGGGGATTGAACTCAGGCAAGAAACACTTATTCCACTGATTCATCTCCCCAGCCCCTCCATTTATTTTTAGAAGAGTAATTCAGGATAGCTCCTGAGTAGAATATACAGAGTAGGTATGTACTTGGAAATGTGTTCAAAACTTAATTCCATTGATTTGAGACTAGTATTTCATTTCTAGAGAAAATACTTAACTTGACAGAATTATAAGAAAAACTTGGGTAAAAATTAAACTGTAGCAAACCAGATACTGTGTAAACTAACTAAATTATTTCCTTTCTTTGTTTTGTGACCTATGCTAGTTCTAATATTTCTAGTATAGCAGCAAAATTTTGATATAAAGAATTATATCAATGTTAAACAAATACCTGGAGAAGTTTCGAAAAGAACAGATAAACTGGTAAATTGAAGTATTATTTATTGCCTCTTACACAGAAATAATGTAGACCAAAAAAATTATTCACATAAAAAGATTTTTGTTTTTATATTATAAATTGGTGGTTATAAAATTCATATAATTTTTTTATTTACCACAACTTTAAGGGAACAATTTTTGGGAGTTGTAGTCCGAGTTTACGAAGGCATAGATTTAATATAGGACACATAATTAATTATGTCAGGATTATTTATTATAGTCATCCATGAAAGTCAACTGCAGGAAAATGCAAGCAGTCTGACAGAAGAGTACAGCTGAGGCCCTGGATGCCACTGCAGTGTTCTGACAGGGTCCAGCCAGAGCACCAGAGCCCAAGGCAATACCTTCGGCTGATCCCAATCTCGGATCTGCACCCAAGGCCCAGTGGCCAGTGAGAGAAGCTAGAAAGTCTGCACTGATTCCTCATCCGTGCCAAAAAGCTAGAACTGCACTGGAGCTGGGAAGCAATGCTAGAGCACCCTCAAAGAGAGCAGCAGCCGTCTCTGGTGACAGCGAGGACCCAAGCTCCTCTGATGACAGCAACAGCCAAGTCCTTATAAGGAAAACCAACCTAGGCAAACTTCTCTAGAAAAGTCAACACCACCCAGTTGTCCCCTCGCATTCTCCTTTCCCTGCTGTTGGCAGCCTGAGGCCCGGCTTCCCAGAAACGTGCTGACTCAGCTCATGTGGACATTCCCACTCACGCTGACCATTAGTTATTCTACCTCACTAGGCAAAGGATCAGCCTAATTAAAATTTATGTGTTGAAGCCCTTTGCAGTCTTAGAGAATTCTCTTTCTTTTCTTTTCTTTTCTTTTCTTTTCTTTTCTTTTCTTTTCTTTTCTTTCTCCTTCCTTCCTTCCTTCCTTCCTTCCTTCCTTCCTTCCTTCCTTCCTTCCTTCCTTCCTCTCCCTTCTTCTCCCTTCTTCTCTCCCTTCCTCCTCCTCTCTCTCTCTTTCTTTCTTTGATACAGGGTCTCACAATACAGCTCACATTTGTAGTAATCCGCCTGTTTTAGCCCCCACCCAGTGCTGGGATTATGGGCATGAGCTACCCCACACCCAGCTTCATTGGAGGGCTCAGTAGCAGGGGCCAGCACAGCATGTGGTACCAGGGATTGAACTTGTGTTCTTGTGTTTGCCAAACAGGTGTTTAGACCACTGAACTGTCTCCCCAGCCCATTGAAGAAAATTCTTGTCAAATTGAAAATGTATTAATTTACTTTTCTGCCTTGTCACAAAGAACATCCTGAATAGAGGCTTTGTCTTAGTTACTTTTCTCATTGCTGAGACAAAGTGTCTGACACTCAGAGTTAAAGGAGGAAATGCTTATTTTGGCTCATAGTTTGTAGAGGTTTCAGTCTATAACTGGCTGGTTCCAAGCCAGACTGGCATGGTAGAGGGGCATCGTGGAAGAGAAAGGTCCATGTTGTGCAGAAGGTTAAGCAAGATACCTTAGCAGTGTCTTTTTGGCCCTTTTATACACTATCTAGGCTAGCAGGATTAGGTCAGTACCAAACCAACCAGTGAACTGCTTTAGTAATCACATACTCTTAATCCCAGTATCACATATTCTAAATTCAGCCACCTCTGAAAAAGCCCCACCTTATGACCATATGAGGCTGGGGGGAGAGGCATCTGGTTACAAACCATAACAGGCTTTGATATGAGAATATGTGGCATATTAAAAATATCATTATTGAAACGCTGCACAGCCCTTACTAATGAAGTAGGCAAGTAATATCTGTGGGGCTTAATGCCAGGTGCTGTGAGGAGAGCTTTCACACATTCTTTCTCATGTAATCCTCACTTATTCTGGAGCACCGTTCTCTTGTAGAAGCATAATTACAAAGATAAGGAGATGAAGTATAGGAATTTAGGTAATATGCTTAGTTATTGAACTAATAAGTGACACATAAGACTTCCTACTTACAGACATTCACCCTTTATTTTACTCTTTTATTTATTGTTTTTTGTTTGTTTTTTGTTCCTTTACAGAACTATACAAACACAAAGCGCTGTGGATTTCAGCAAGCAGGAAATTTGAAATGGACAAAATATGTGCTTCTTTTAAATTGCAGCACTCTTCTCTTGTCATAGCCCCTTTCTTTTTGTGAACAAATTTTAGAAAAGAGTTTATCACAATTATACTTCACAATAGCAAAGTGGAAAATAATTTAAATTGAGTCAAGTTTAGATTTATTTGAACTTCATTTCGTCCCTCTTAGGTATTTAAAGTTTAGTTCAGTTCTTTCCCACTAAATATTTATATAAAGATTAATTAAAATATTTGAAAATATCTAAATGTAAATTAAGTACTAACAGAAAATTAGCTTAATCCATACTCTTTAAGAGAAAGACAGGAGTTTCGGTCTTTTTTTTTTTTTTTTTAATTCATTTATTTATCACAGTGTCTCACTACACCTCACGGATTCTTTTTTTGCGGGGGGGAGGGGTCAGCTCAGCCCACCCTGGGGGGAGGGGCTGGCATGGCATGTGGTGCTGGGGCTCGAACCGCGGTCCCTGAGAGGCGCTTTAGACCGCAGAGCTATCTTACCAACCCATCGGTCTGTCTTTTTTAAGTGCTGTCAGAAAAGAGACAATGTCAGTATTGTCTAAATTTTCTCTTTGGTAGAGGGAAAAAAAAAAAAGAGAAATCCTGCCTTCATTTTAAAGAGCATGGCTGTGAGTGGATTAAGCTAATAGTCTAATAGTTATGCATATGTATAGGTCATTGATGTCTTCACTTTCATTTTCTTTATATAATTGTATGCTTTGTCATCCAGGTCAGTTTCATTGTAGAAAGTAAAAAGGGACACCAACAGTCTCTCAGTTGGATCATGAGATGTGAATATGAATAATTCCAAGCAAATCAGAGTAAGTGATCACTTGACATTGACCATAAGCATCTGGTATATTAGTTCCCTCCTCCTCTTTTCATTCCACCAGTGCTTTTGCTTAAAATTGTTACTCAAGTACCAGGTGTCGTTCTAGTTGGTTTCCTAATTCATCAAGTTTATTTTAGATTCAGGCTTAACCTTTTAAGGTCATGGAGTGGTAGTATTTTTATTGGAAGAGATTTTGTTAAGAATCTGATTGCAGACTTCCCTTATGTGACAGACAACGCCACAGTTTGACTTGCTCTGATATTTGCAATTTTAAAACAGAATTGTTTTAAAACAATTCTGTAACCAGTTGTCAACTGGTTTTCAGCTCAGATTAGGTCCTGTCCACATGAGCCCTTGGTAATTACCACAGGTGATATTTCTTGCCCAGCATTGCTCTTGGGCCAGTCTTTCTTCACTGCCCATCTCTTCTTAACTCATTGCAAAAAACAAAGTGGTTCAGGGCTTCCCAGAGAGGATGATCATTGTGTTGGGGAGAAGAAACACCAAGATCAACTGCATAGCCGCCAGAATAATACCTGAGGGGAAAAGCAAAGTGTCAGCCAAAAGTAGATATTTTGTAACATTTTAGAATCACTAATTACTTTCAATGGGTATGGGATTTTCAGAATGGACTGTGTTAAAAATTTGGAATGAAGTTTTTCAAAAACAAATTTCAATGTGAAGCTTAGAAGTACAAATGTCACCATTAAGGATGTTAACTGGTCAGCAAGGAGGGTTTTATTTTCTTTGCTTTTACCTGTGTCTATACAGGAAACTCATCCTGTAAGGACACCTCCTTCCCCTCACTCCAGTCCTTAGGAAACTCTGTATCTCCCTGATACACTCCTATTGCCCACTTCTCCTTCCTCATTCCTGTCTGCCCTCTAGCATCAGCAAATTGCATGGTAGAATCAGCCTCATCTTTGACTACTCCACTTTCCTGAGCTGAGAAACCTGGCTCTTCTAGGAAGTCATTGCTTTCCTGGCAGTGTGTTCCTTTGACATGTATGGCTTTCACTTCTCCTCTAACTGGCCAAGAAGTACAACAGGTAATACTTCTTGCCCACCATTGCTCCTCAGACCGGCCTTTCTCCTCCCTAAACATTTGAACCTCATATAGTCAGATGAGATCACTATACCACTCAGTGCTGCTGTCTTTTGTTTCCATGACACCTTCTGTCATTTCTTACTACTTGATCTGCCATGGCCCTGCCATTTTTTCATCCATTCTTAACTTAAGAAATGCATCTTAGAGCTCTTTGCCCTCTTTCTTAGTGAACTCTTTCACTGTCCTTTGTTAGACAGTCATTCCTGTACCACATTTCCTTGGTCTGAAGTGTAACAGCTCCCACACCTTAACATTCACCTAGTGTTTTGATCTCACTGCCCCTCTCAGACTTCAGTAGTCCTTTGTCCAGAAATCTAAAACTCATTAATTCACCACCCTTCAATCCCTGGTTGTCTTCTAACTTCTGCATGTTGACGTTTTTCTAGTAGTTATCTCTAGATTGCTGTTGTCAAATAAACTACTTGGCATATAATAGTTGGTCAGCAAATGCTCAATAAAGAAGATAATATTTGGAATGAGTATTTAAAGTCACAGGTGGCTTTTCTTACACTTGCCCTTCAGAAATATTTGTTCTCTTAATGTAATTATAGTATGCATTTGCTCAGGAGTCACAAATAACAGGTCACCAGTTCACTGCTTTTTTGCACAGTTTGTTAAAGAACAAATCTAAGTACCTGTTAAGCTGTAAATTTAATTAATTTATTGAGTGTAAACTCAATTCTTAATGCAAGTCAGTGAGGTAAGTTGCAACAGCCCCAAAACAAAAAGGTTCTAGGTGGTTTCCCCATTCTCCATGTTATAATTAGAGAAAGATGTTTTGTTGTAAGTAAGAAGCAGTCTCCACTTTGGGCCATGTTTGTCTTGTAAGATCTCTTGTCATCTTTCTGAAATAATTCAAAAGAGTTAATAGAGCTGAAGCAAACATTAGATGTAGAGGTGCTAAGTGTCCCATGTCTTCCAGTGTGAAGACATGAAGCCAAGTTCTATGACCCTTTCAGTCATCAAACTTGATGTTTCAAATGTTTGCAATGAAAACTGACCCCTATAGAAAACCTTAAATTTTAGCAACCAATTTAAGTTGCTATTTCTATATTAGTGGTCATATAGATGCAATAATTTGTGAGCCATAAGGAACCTGAAATCAACATCTGTTTTATCTACCTCCTGTTGCAGAAAAGGAAGAGGAAGCCCAGTGAGTTTAAATGGCTGATTTAATGTGATAAGGAATGGAAAGCAGGTTGACGCTCAGCCTGCAGGAGCTAATGCTTAGAGTGTTTAAGTAGGGAGCAAACACTGCCAAGCATTTTACATGCATCATAGAATCTTCACACTAAAGTAGGAAGGTAGCACTGATTATCAACCCCATATTATTTTTCCTGAATGAAGAAGTAGCCCAGAAAAGTAAAAATCATTTCCTTAAACACAGCAAATACTCCATGTAAATGCAGTCGAGTGCCTTCCCTTATGGTGAGCTATGCATCCCTTAAATGACTCAGCAAAGATGAATAACACACATAATTAGATCTTTTTTTCATGGTCTGCCAATAAGATGGGGAAAATGGCATTACAATAACCAATTTGAGATATTTTCTCTTACAATACTTATTCAGAGAATTCCTTGGAGTGATTTTAGAAATTCCATAGCAAACCTCCACAGAGCAGTGGTGTATATAATATTCAAAAGCCAGCTTACTACAGATTTAATTATTAAGTGGATCAGTATCCCCAGAGTAAACATACCTGGTATTTAACTTCAAAATAATTCTTTTAATGGCAGTGTTTTTTCAGAACACAAAGTGAAAGTGTTTAAAATTGGAAACAATACTATTTCAGAAATTTCTTTCCTGCTTTATTCTTTTTTGTTGCTTGGTTTTTTTTTTTTTTTTTTTCTTTTTTCTTTTTATAAAATGTCTACTAAATGGTGACTAAGATATAAAAAGGTAAAGGACTATCTTCCATATCAAAGAATGGTTCATTATGAAACATTATGGTTTTCTGTTACTCAAGGATTCTAAGTACTTGCTGAGAATTAAAGCAAACTGAATTTCATAAATTAAATATTGTCTGCCCACAGTGTATAGACAATTTAAATTTCTGTTTTCTCCAAGTTACTTCAATTACTCTTTAAGAATGACCAGTTTAGAAATTCCAACGTGTCCAAATATTAAATTCTTAATGGATAACCTAAGATTTTGTATCATTATCTGTATTGCTATATTTTAAAATGAATACTCATCGTATTTATGAACATTGTATTGACCCTCAGATTATAGTTAGCTGTTGTGAATATGGTATTTTTTTTAAAGATTAAAATTTTTGAAAAGTAAACATCCAAATACAGAATTATTTACAGAGCCTTCATTGATAACAAAACTGGATATACTATATTGAAGGTACAAAAGCACTCACTGAAAAATAAGTGCCTTTATATAAATACAGAGAGGAGAAAAGAAATATGGGCTGGGAGATCAGGGACCTGTTACTCTCTGTCCTGTGATTGACTCTACAATTTTAATTATGGAATCAGTATATTGAGAACATTGGAAAAGTGCTAGCAGAGGGCTAGGGAGGGATATAGCTCAGCAGCATAAGCACTTGCCTGGCAAGTGTAAGCCCCTGGGTTTGATCCACAATACTGGGGGAAAAAAAAAGTACTGGCCGAGAAGTCCAATGAAGGATTGAGAGTGCTCATGCTTACCTTTGTAGGTAGCACCTTCAGCCTTCCTGAAAGTCTTTGGTGAATTGTGTACATTTGGTTTTCATAAAGTATTGTGATAGAAATGTGGAAATTAGGGAAGAGCAGAGGTCACATGACAAAAAGTTATTACTACAACATGAAATTCTATCTCTGATCTTTGGGAGAGTACAGAAAATCTCATTCCTTGATGAGGCAAGATGGTAAAGGGTCATATTTAGATCATGCCCTTGTGTACATGTTGTGACTTGGGGCCTGAACCCAATCTTGTGAAGCTCTAGAAGATTCTGTCCTTATTTCACAAATGAGAAAACAAAGCTCAGTCAGTTTAAGTGATGTTGCAGATTACCCAGTGATGTAGTATTCAGGATAGTTAGAACTCAAGTCTGAGTTTTCTGACTCCAAGATCATTTTTTTCACTAGATTATATTGAGTTCATTGGCTAAAATTCGTCATATATTTATCCCATATTACTAAGTAAAAAAACACGTTAAGCTTATGCTTCTCTATTCTGTGTCACTGTGAGGAGTTTGTAAAATATTTTTTATCCTCCACCTTAAGAACCTTCTTCAAATGTGTACTATCACTTTGTCCCATTAATAACACCTTATTTTTTGGATAAAGAATGACCATAAGCAGGAGTTGCTCATACAAAATAATCAGGAAATTTGTTGAATACAAGTTAAACTCTCACATAGTAGAAAAAACAAAGGTGAAGCAAACCAGTACTCAAGTGACACATGCTGCATTGCCTTGAAAGAGGTTCACCAGGCTGGATACCTTTGGACAATCACGTCATTTTACTTTGATGGTTTAAAATGCAATTTGCCTTCAAGTGGATAGCATTAAAATATTATAAATACATTCTTCATTCAAAGACGCTAACTCCCTAGTGTAGTAGCTCATATCTGTAATCCTAGCATTGGGAGACTGAGGCAGAAGGATTGACCTAAATTCAAGGCCAGCCTGTGCTACATAATTAAAAATCTGAAATGAAATAAGACACTAGATGTGCAATGTTTTTTTTTTAAATTAACAAATTAGATAGTCCTGCAATCAAATCATAATGCCTGAAAGCAAGTTCAAATAAATAACCTAATGATATACCTCAAGGTCTTAGTAAAAGAATGATCCAAAACTGGTATGAAGAAGGATATTATAAAGGTCAGACCACAAAGTAATGAATATAAGACTAAAAAAAAAAAAACAAAAAAGAGTTGGTTCTTTGAAAGATTAAACAAAATAAGCAAACCCTTAGTGAGTCTTACCAAAATAAAACAAAACAAAGAAAAACAAGTCCCTGTGATTAGAAATGAAAAATGATGCCAGCCTGATAGCTCAGCAGACTAAAGCGCCTGCTTAGGCAGAGTGCAGCAACTAAGGTTCAATACCTGACATGCCATGCTGGCCCCACTCATGGGGCATGCTAGGTTGGCGATTGAGACACACGCCATCTGTAATCCCAGTACTTGGGCAGCTGAAAACAGGAGGATCAGTATGAGTATGATCTATGTAGTGAGACCCTGTAGACCCTCTAGACTCTGTCTTAAGTACATGAAAAAAAAGAAATGAAAAATGTAAAATCACTCCAGATTCTACCAGTATCCAGAAGATCATCAGTACCAACATTGTGAATCTGTACTCGTAATGAAATAGAAAATTCAGAATAAATAGGTAAATTTCTAGATACATGTGAACTACCAAAGCTGAAACAAGCAGGTATAAAATTCCTCAACAATCCAATACCAGTCAGTGAAGTTTAGAGAGTAGTTTAGAAAAGCTACCAGCATCAGCTCAAGTCCTGATGGAGTCACTGCCCAATTCTGCAAAGAACTTCAGATGAGATCTAATACTGGTCCTCTTCAAACTCATGAAACTGAAAAGGAAGCAGTGAAAGCAAGCATTAGCCTGATTCTACAACCAGTAAAGGACACTACCGAAAAAGAGAGCTATAGGCCAATCTGTTTAATGAGCATAGACATAAAAATCTTCAGTAAGATACAGGCAGATGGAATGCAGTAAATTATCAAAAAGATTATACATCCCGACCAAGTAGCTAAATATTGTATGGTTTCTCTTATATCAGCAATGCAGTGTAGAAACAGAGTGCAAAATAAAGACAATAGGGAAAAAAAGAAAACAAGGTTGCTGTAATCCAGCATGGATAAATATATCTAGAAGTGTACTCTGATTTAGTGTAACTGTCTTAGGTGTTTTATTTGTTTGTTTGGTTTATTAGTCTGATGGTTAAACTGTATGATAAATGACTATAAGGACTTACAAGATAAATCAGATGCTGGCAAATAAAAGCAGGAGTAGAGGGAAAAGGGAAAACAGAATTGAAAGATGCAATGAAATAAAATACAATAAGAAAAATTGTTTTCCCCCCAAAAATAAAAATTTAAAATTAATGAATGCTTCAAATGTGCAGTACTTGATTGCAAGACTAATTAGTGTTGATAACATTTCTTAAGTAACTCCTTCATGATTATTTTTAGTCTTTGTTAGACCACTGTCCCTTGATTCAGGGAGCGTGGAAATACAGTGCTCCAAGATCCAGGCCGTGTCAGGAGTTGGTTTATTTTCTGCACCCATTTTAATGGTTTTCAAATGAAAGCAAATCACAAAAGGAAATTGAAACCATAACCACTTCTGTAACACTTTATTCCTCGGGGTACCTGGACTAGAAGGAATGAACAACAACAAAACACATTCAAGTTATATGAGTCATCAGATAATATTTGTATAATTTCAAAACATTCATAAGCTAAATTGAACTGGGATAATTTGTGAGCAGTGTTCTGACCTCTTGCATTTCCAAAGCTCACTTGGCTCAGTAGCTCAGAGGTATTTTTTTTACATGGTTGGTGCCACTTTGATTTTGTGACCTCAGGCCCGTTTTGTGCCACACCAAGTGTAACCACACTGTTTTCAGAGGGCAGAATGAGTAAAGACAAGTGAATAAAGACAAAGGTATTCTAGGACAAAGCAACCAAATTAGAAGGCATTTACACCAAAATACTGTGGTTTTGTCCTGACTTTAACAGTGTATATAATAAAATTGGAAAGGTACAGAGAAGATTAGTATAGCTCCTGTGCAAGATACTATGGTTTCCTAGACAGGTGTTAACCAAACTGATATTGGTAAGAGCTTCACTGTTAAAATCAAAACAGCAAGAACTCCTTTTACTCTCCTAAAGACACTTAACCTAATTCTGCCACAGCTGATACGGAAATCAAAGCAGCACAGAAACATCTAGAACCACCAACATGGCGGCATTTACTTTTCAAAAAAAATACTCAAAGATATCCATCTATGTGGTAAAATATATGTATATGTGAAACATATCTATTATATGTGAAATACGTCTATATTATATGTGGAATATATCTATTATATGTGAAATATATGTTTTTTGGTTTTTTGGTTTTTTTGCAGAATCAGGGATTGAACTCAAACTTTGCGCTTGCCAGGGAAGCGCTTATTCTACTGAGCTATCTCCCCAGCCCTGTGGTGAAATATATTAACACAGTGCTTACTTGATAAATACATTGTCTGCATTTAAAAGATACATTATGCTTGAATTTGTCAAGGAACAGTTATGGAAAAAGCAAATTTAGTAAACTTTGAAAAATGTTTTAAATGATGAGCTTAAATTAAGACTTTGACTCAGTGGTAAATATTGAGATATTTCAAAGTGAATCTATCATGTTTCCACCAGTTTCTCCAATGGCAAGGAATTCCCTTTTCAACTAAAAAATTCATGGCCTGATGTAAAGATTTGTATGGTCAAACACTGTTGGTAAATTAAGATTGTTTTTATGTCCCCAAATTGCAGAATATGATTCATGGCAAGAGCATTTTAGGTCAAATATTTTATTAGAATCTTTATATTTAGCTTATGGTTTCAATCATATCTTAAATTACTTTTCACTTGCTGCAGGGACAAAATACCCAACCCCCAAAATTAAGGAAGGAAAGGGTTATTGAGCTCATGGTTAGTAGAGGTTTTAGTTCATACTCTGCTTGCTCCAAGGCAGTCTGGCACATGGCAGAGAGGAACACAGCAAAGAGCAAAGGGAGGAGAGGCAGCTGCAGCTTCTGAGAAGCCTTTCTGCCTTCCTTCCATCCTGGCTGTGAAGACTGGAGCTCCTTGCTAACCACCCTTCCTCAGTCCCTTTATATGCCTCTTTAAGTGCTAAGTCACCCTAGGGCAGGCCCTCCATGCCCTAGGGAGGCGCCTCACCCACCCTAGGGTGTGGAATTGCTGGCCAGATTTAGTTAAGCTTTTTTCATCTCAAGTTGACACATTGTAACAAACACTACAACATAATATGTAATTATGGGAATATTAGTTCAATCACCTATAATGAAGAAATTTTCTTAAAAGTACAAGGATGCCCACAAAATATAATGAATGTTTAAATTTGAAAAATGTTATTACATCAAAAAAGACATTGCTATTAATTCCCGTCAGAATACTCCCTGCCACTTCCAACACACCTTTCTTACTGTTCTTGACATTTCCTGAAGTAGCTCTGGAAGCTTCTTGTTGTGGGCAAATGGTGACATCCTCCATCATGGTGAAACTATGTCACACATTCTTTTTTTTTTTTTTTTTGTCTTTTTGAGACAGGGTCTCAGATGCAGTTCAGGCTGGCCTTAAATTCACTTTGTAGCTCAGGCTGGTCTGGAACTCACAACAATTCTCCTGCCTTAGCCTCCCGAGTGCTGGGATTATAGGCATGTGCCACCACCCCGGGCTCTAACACACATTGCTTTTAGACAGCAGTTTCTGTCAACAAAAAACATTGCATTGTGTCCCCATCTACTTTATTCACCAGGCCTAGTACCATATGACTTTTTGGTTTTTCTCCTAAGCCAAAATGATCATAAAAGATAGATTTTAAAATCTAGGATTCATGTTATAGTTCGTGTCTGGATGTTTCCCAAAGCCTAAGGAGGCCACAGGCCTTTTTCAGAGGTAGGTGAATCTAGAGTGTGTGATTGATGGTGCTATGTTGAGACCAAGAAAGGGTGATTGCTGAATCAGTCCATTGATTAGATACGAACTTCCCTAATCCAGTTAGACCAGTAGATACAATATAAAGGACAGAAAGAGATTTGTCTCTTCCTCCTTTGCTTGCGTTTGATGTCTCCCATCATCATGAAAAGTTACCTTTCTGCCATGTGCTGCCCTGACCTGGAGCCATCCGATGATGGACTGAAATTTCACTCAACAAACTGATTAACTCTTTTAACTTTGGGTGTCAGGTATTTTGTCTCAGCAACTAGAGAAAAGTAACTAAGAAAATTCAGGACACTGAGGCAGCCATTGTAGTACATGGAAGACATGAAAGAGGACTACAAGAGCTAGCTGAGCTAGTGGCAACTATGAAGGAAGGTGCAGTGCCTTGATGGTCATTAATGGCACTGTGTCCTTTACTATAATAATATTTTTTTTATTTTCAGGAGAAAAAAACACCCACAAAATTTCAAGATAACAGGGTAGCAATGGTTAATATATTGAATCTTGTTATCTTTAAGTTAGTTACTCAGAGTATAAGATATTGGCATTTAATTGTCCAAACAATATTAGCACAAACCTTTCCTTTCAATGAACTAGGAAAAATTATTCGTATAATTATCTTAACTATCTTGGATCAATCTATTTATCTGTCTATATCTATCTTATCTGTCTGTGTCTGTCTGTCTGTCTGTCTGTCTATATCTTTCTATATTTGCTTTTTGCTTTTCCTTCATTTCCCTCATCCAAGTTTCTCTTTCCTTTTGAAGTTTCTTCTGTCTGTACAATGTGTATTGTATATTTTAGTTCTTATTTGCACTTTCAGCTTCTCACACTAAGGAGACAATACAACATTTACACATGTGCATCTGGCTTATTTCTCTCACAGATATGGTCTCAAGTTGCATCTATTTTTCTATAAAAGACTTCAGTTTGTCCTTCTTTGTGGCTGAGTAGTAGTCCACTTAGAAAAAGACATATCTTTTTCATCTATTCCTCAGTTATTGGGCATTTTGGTTGTTTCCAAAATATACCTATTATAAGTTGTGCTGCTATAAACATGGGTGCACATATGTGGCTGTGGTATGATGTGTTCAATCCTTCTGGGAATATACCCAGAAGGGCAATAGGTAGTCAAATGTGGTCTCCAGTCCTAGTTTTCTGAGAAATCTCTATACTGATCTCCAAAGTGGTTTCACCAGCCTACATGCCCACCAACAGTAGAGAAGGGTTCCTTCTTCCTCGTAGCCTCTCCAGCATTTGTTACTGGCTGATTTCTTGATAAGAGCCATTGTTCCCGGAATAAAATGAAATGTCAGTGTCTTTTTAATTTGCATGTCTTAAATGACTAGTGATGTTGAACATTTTTTTCATATATTTATTTACTGTTTGTATTCATCTGAGATGTGTGTATTCATCTCAGATGCTCATTTTTTTTTAATTGGGTCTTTAAATTTGGGAGGTCTTATTTCTTTTTATTTATACCTTCTCCATTATAATTCTTTTTCTGAGGAACAGCTGTTGAACATTTTTTTCCACATGGTTTTTATCTTCACTCTGTTGGTGATTTCTTTTGTTGTGCAGTAGCTTTTTAATAAGATGAGATTCTTGTTGTTGATTCTTTGTTTTAGTTCATGTGTAATCAGGGTTTTATGACTACATCATTATCTACAAGAGTTTTATCTTGAGGCCAGGGAGATAGCTCAGTGGAATAAGCTCAAGGCCCTGAGTTCAATCCCCGATTCTGCCAAAAAACCACTTTCATCTTGTCTTCCAGCAGATTTAATCTTTCTGTTTTAATATTGAGATCTTTGATTCATTGTGAATTTAGTTTAATATATAGTGAAAGTTATAGATCCAGTATTAATCTGTGGCTTGTGCAGAGCCAGTTTTCCTAGCACCATTTAAACAGGCCATCTTTCTTCCAGTGAAAGTGTTTGACATCTTTGCCAAAGATAATGTGACTGAGTATGTCTGGAATTGTTTCTGCATCTTTAGTCTCTTCCATTGATCTTCAGGTCTGTTTCTTTTTACAGTACTACACTTTTTATCACAGTAGCCTTGTCATATAATTTTTAAGATGGGGATTGTGATGCCTCCTGCCTTGCCTTCGTTGCCCAGAATTACCATTCCTACTCTAGGTCTTTGCTGGTTCTAAATTAATTTTTGGATTGTTTTCATTAATTGTATGAGATATGCTGTTGTAATTTTGATTGGAATTGCATTAAATCTACATAACAGTTTTGAAAGTATGGCCATTTTCACTATATTATCGTTCTATGTTCTGGTATCCTCTTCAAGCCCCCCCCTTTTCTTTGAGTACTACAGTTTTCTATGTAGAGGTCTTTTACATGCTTTGTTAGGTTGATTTCTAAGTATTTCATTTTTTTCGGTGCCATTATGAAAGGTATTATTTCCCTAAATTCTCTCTCAGTGAGTTTGCTATTGCTGTATAGGAAAGCTATTTATTTTTGATTGTTGACTCTGTAACTAGTTGTGCTTCTGATTTTTGTTATTAAATCTAGCAATATTTTAGTGTAATTTTGGGGGACTTCTATAGAGTATCATGTCTCCTGCAAATATTGATAATTTAACTTTTTCCTTTCCTATTATTATTCCCTTCATTTCTTTTCCAATTGCTCTGGCTAGTTTCAAGGACAACATTGAATAAGAGTAGAGACAGTGAACATCCTTATCTTGTTCTTAATTTTAGAGAGAAAGCTTTCAGGTTTTGTCTGTTTGCTACAATATTGACTATTGATTTATCATAGATGGCTTTTATCAGTTAAGATAAGGCCATCCATTCCACTTTACTGCAGGGTTTTTATTATGAATGAGTGCTGGACTTCATCAAAAGCTATTTCTGCATTTATTGCAATGATCATGTGATTTTTATTCTTTCTCTGTTCATATGGTGTGTTTTGTTTATTGATTTATTTATGTTGAACCATTCTCGCATACCTGCAAGGAATCCCCTTTGGTCATGATGTATAATCCTCATTCTGTTTGTCAGCATCTTTCTGGAGTTTCTTTTTTTATTTGTTTGTTTGTTTGTTTCTGTGTTCACTAGGGAGATTGGCCCCTAATTCTGTTTCTTAGTTCAAAACCTGAGTTTCCCTCTCAGGTTTTGAAATCGGGGTAATGCTTGCTTCCAAGAATAAATCTGGCAGTACTGTTTCCCTTTCAAGATCATTAAAGTATTTGAGTAGTAATGGTGTTAAATATTTTGTAGAATTCATCAGTGAATCTGTCAGGACCTGGGCTTTTTTTTGTTGGTTGATTTTTAATCACATCTTCAATTTCATGCTTGACATTGGAGTATTTCTTCTGTATTTTCCGTTTTATTAGAATGCAAGTTTTCAGAATTTCTGTAGATGATTTTCTGTGTATCTGCAGGATCTGTTGAGATTCATCCTTTTCATTCCTAATTGCTGGGTTTGAGTGTTTTCTTTTTTTTTTTTTTTTTATAAGATTAAGCATAAATCTTGGCTTGATACTGGCTTTGTTTGCAAATAGAATAGCTACCCCTGCTTTTTTTGGGTTCCTGTCACATAGAGTATTTTTTTTTAATCCATCAACTTTCAGTCTATGAATTTCTTTTTGTATTAAATGTATTTCTTGTATGCCGCAGATTGTTGGATCTTGATTTGTGATCCATTCTTCCAGTCTATTTTTGACTTGTAAATCAACACTATTAACATCAATGATTATAGTTGTTGTGTGTTGAGATTTCCTTGTCATGTTACTTTCCTGTTTCCTATTTCCTTGTTATATCTGCTTCTTCCCCTCTCTCTGTTTAATTGTATTTCTTGCTCATTTGAGTGCTTCTGTTGGGGGTTCATGGGATTGTAGTCCTTTTTATCTCTCTCTAGAATTAATCTTTCTAGATTAATTTTATTTAGTCTTTCAAAGAACCAACTCTTTGATTCAGTGGTTCTTCCTTGTTTTTGTTTTTGTTTTGTTTTAGTTTCCACTGTGTTAATTTCTGCTGTGACTTCCTTCCTCATATGACCTTTTGGCTTAGCCTGCTCTCCTTTTGCTAGAATGAGGCTTATCAATAAGTTGTTTATTTGCACCTACTTTGTTTTCCTGATACGAGTATTCACTGCTATAAATTGCCTCTTAGGACTGCTTTTATTTTGTCTCATAATTCCAGTATGCTGTATTCTCATTGTCATTTAATTTTAGAAACTATGCACTTTTTTCTTTAATTTTATCTATGTCTCGTTGGTTGTTCATGAAGATACTACTTAATTTCTACGTGTTAAAGAAATTCTTGTGGTTTCTTTTGTCATTGATTTCCAGTTTCATTGCACTGTAGTCTGATAATATGCATGGGATAATTTCAGTTCCTTTGAATTTACTTAAGCATGTTTTATAATCTAGTATGTGGTCTGTCTTAGAGAGTATCCTGAGATGTACACCTGAGAAGAATGTATATCCAGATATTATGAGTTGGAACATTCTGTAGACATATGCTAAGAGCATTTTTCAAAAAATTGGTTTAGTTCTAATATTTCATTGTTGATTATTTTTTTGATCTGGCTGATTTGTCCTTTTGTTACCATGGGGCATGGAGATCTCCCAACACAATTGTGTTAATGTTTATTTGATGTTTTATGGATGTTAATATTTGTTGCATGTAGTAGGGTGCACTATGTTTGTTGCATATACATTTATGATGTCTCTTTTTCTTGAATTGTTCCCTGTATAAAAATGTAGTGACCTTCTTTATCTGTTTTGATGAGTCTTGGCTTGATATTTGCTTTGTTTGTAAATAGAATAGCTACCCCTGCCTTTGTCTGGGTTCCTGTCTCAGAATATTTTTTCCATCCATGAACTTTCAGCCTATGAATTTCTTTTTGTATTAAATGTATTTCTTTTTTTTTTTTTTTTTTTTTTTTTTTTTTTTTTTTTTTTTTTTTTTTTTTTTTTTTTTTTTTTTTTTTTTTTTTTTTTTTTTTTTTTTTTTTTTTTTTTTTTTTTTTTTTTTTTTTTTTTTTTTTTTTTTTTTTTTTTTTT